>JAXGGA010005729.1:0-75713 GCA_038373865.1 Uloborus plumipes
CCAAACCGTCACTAGGTGACCTCGGTTGCAATTGGGTCGTCATGCGCCGTCACTGTAAAGTCGCATTGTGACGTCACCGCGGTCGGACATTCGTAAGTCGCGGTGACGTGGTTGCGACAGCGCTTGTGACGAGCGTCACGGGTCACAAAAGCGTCACATTTTGGTCACTGTGCTATCAGGGCCCGTTATGTTTTCATGTTCGTAAACAAAGTGTAACATATAAAATTTCAGAGTTGCAGAAACGTAATGAATTTGCTATCAGATTTTCATACTTTAATTCGATTCTTTTATTTAAATAAAGATTTGTTGCATTTAAATATTTTTATTATTTTATTTGTTTGTGGCAATAATGCTTTAAAATCTAAAACTCCTTTTGTGATTCTCCTTTTGGTTATTTTTCTTTTATGATTTTTTTTCTATAGCTTTCATGCTGCAAAATGCTTTTAAAAATATTGGTGTGAATTTTTCATTATTTTACACAGTCCAGTCACATTAATGTGACCACCTGTCAAAAGCCCGAAAAACCACCTTTCGCAGAGCGGACTGCTGCGAGACGTGCAGGAAGAGATTTATTTAAGGCCCTGAAGGTATTCACTGGTAGTTTGAGCCATGCCGACTCCAATGCTGTGGTCAGCTGGGCTAGATTACGCGGATGAAGATCCATGGAGCGAATAACCCGATCGAGATGATCCTACATATTCTCGATTTTGTCTGAATCAGGAGAGTTTGCTGGCCAGGGAAGAAGGGTAAATTCATTTTGGTGCTCTTCGCACCACGCACGTACACTGGCAGCTGTATGGCACTTAGCATTGTCCTGCTGGTAGATGCCATCATCCTGAGGAAAAACATTGCACATATAGAGGTGGACATGATCCGCAAAGACAGATGCGTACTTGTAGAAATTCATCGTGCCTTCCACAATGATGAGTGAGCCCAGAAAATGACAGGAAAACATTCCCCAGCCCATAATGCTCCCGTCCCCAGCTTGGACCGTTCCGGCAATGATTGAGGGTGTTTGGTTTCAGAAGTTTCACGCCTTATACGCCAACGTCCATCTGCCCGATGGAGCATAAAACGTGATTCATCAGTAAATGCTAGCTGTTGTCACTCAATAAACATCCAGCTGCGGTACTGGCGTGCAAATTCTAGGGTTCGTCGTCGATGGACAGTAGTCAGCATAGCTGCATGAACCAGTCTTGTGCTTCGGCAGCCTAGACGCAGCAACGTCCACTAAATAGTAGTTTGGTAGATGATGTTGGTAGCCCCTTGGTTCATCTGGGAGGTCAGTTACTTAACGGTAGCCCGTCTATCAACCTGAACGCATCTCCGCAGCCGTCGTTCGCCTCTGTCATCTATGGCTCCTGGTGCACCATATTTTTCAAGTCGCTAATTTTTGACAGTCCCATATTGCCATGCACGGTACACTTTTACCACGATGGCAAGTGAACAGCTCAAAAACTCAGCCATTTTGGAAATGCTTCCACCCTTGGCTGGAAAGCCAATGATTATGCCCTTTTGGACGTCGGATAAATCGCTCCGTTTTTGCATTATGCCAATGATAGAAATGATTTCCAAAGCCCTCACACACCCTTTGTACACCCCAACTGCATTGTGCTATCAAGTGCTTTTTGTGATTGGTAATTTGACGTCGACGTCGAAAGTACGTAGTGGTCACATTAATGTGACTGAACTGTGTATATCTTCCGAACTTTGTCATGAACTTCAATTTATCATAAAATCATCATTTTGAGCGATGATATTTTACTTTCGAATACTGTTTAATGGAATTTAATCTATCATCTCTTCGGTTGTCTTTCAGGTTGTAGATCTTTAATATAAATCAATGGTCGATGGAAGAAATTTTAATTTTAATCTGAATTTAAAGTTGTGATTCTTTTTAAACTTTTGCTTTGTTATTAGAAGATTTTTTTTCTTTCTCTTTTTTTTCCCTAAAAGTATTTTTTGAAAGGAAAGTCTTTTTTTTTACTCTCTTAATTCACAACAAGTTACATATTTTTTAAAGCATTTTGTTTTAAAATGCCCTTTTGCCAAAGCAAAAACTGTTACTTCGTCTATCGTTTTGCAATGATTTTAAATTCTTCTGTTCTATGTTTAAAAAGAAACTAAAACCTTTTGTGTCTCAAAGCATGCGATTCAACGCGTCTGAGAATATTGGAATAAATTTTTCGAAGAAAAGCTTGTCTAAAAGAAAGGAATTTTTTTGATTTCAACTTATCTTTTACTGAAGCCAGTCACGAATTCTTACAATTTCTCTTTCTTAGAGGAAGATAAAAAAGCATTTTTTAAATTAAATTAACGACTTCTTCCTTTAACAAAACGAGTAGATCTTTAGAATTCCTTACCAAAAACGTGATTCAGTATTTTGATCTATTTATTCCTATCTTTATTATCTGTATGCAAGGTAATATCAGAATTTCCAATACTGTATTGCAGGAAGAGGAGAGATATGAAAAATTAAATAGAGCACATTTTTATTTCCTTTTGATTCTTATTTCTAACCTCTGTCTTACCTAACATGCATATCAGGTAATGGAAAATCTTCCCATTTTTGAATGAAATTAGTATATTGCAAAACCAATCTTTTAGTCGAAGAAATTATATTCATACGAAATGAGTAAACTCCGATTCAATCAATATAAATTCATAGTTGTAGTTTATTCATGAAATTTTATACTTCTTCTTTAGAAAATGAATCAAATCCTTTATACTGTATGTACATATTTTTAATGTCGATATACATTGAATACAATAATGTTACTGATGGATCGAAGCATGCTTTAAAGAGATGCGTGCCCTATAATTAATCTTTTATAGTCGCATTTTTAAAACTGCCTTTCAATTTTCCGTATTTATGTATGCTCTTTCTTTAAGAAATTAAAAGTAAACAGGCCTGTATCACATTTACTCGTACGCATCAAACGAAGCATCTTAGCTGCTCTACTACAAACAATTTCATGTATAAATAACGATCTGAAATTTCGAAACAGACGTTGTTTCCTTTTAACTTTTAATCCCATTCCCAAACGTATTCTGAAAAGTGCAGTTCCAATTTACCTATAATTCCTAAAAACCCTAGACTTAAATTAGTTTTACACGAACAAAGTTATCTTTTTTAATGCTGTTTCGTGATTCAGTGCAGGTAGAAAACGCGAAATTAGTGGAATCAAAGGATCAAAGTGCTCTTCACTAATAATTAAAGCAATATTTACATCTAAATTTTGTAGTACGTCTTAATATAATTTAAAAGCATTGGTAACAACGCTCTTTTAGGATTAATATCACTTTACTTCTAGTGATTTATTATTTCGATGATAATTAATTTAATTAGCAAACACTGAATCAACCTATATCGAGTTAATGTATCAATATACTACAGTAATAGTTAAATGGACAGTACAGCAGACAGTGGCTAAAGAGAACTTATAATTTATAGATAAACTGCATATTTGCGTGAAAAGTATTCTCCTTAGTTCCCTTTCCCTAAATCTAGATATTTGTTTGTAATTGAATATGCATTTATGTACAATTGCCAAAAGATGTCTTCTGAACTTTGCATCCCTAATTTAAAAAATAAAATCCCAAAGTATAAGAATGCTCAAAATAGAAACAGATGCATATTAAGAACTACAATGTAACTTTATATGTTTATGAGAGATCATTTTATGAGATTTTTAATACAGTAGTATCACATTTGGTTTTCTATGGACAAATATCAGGAAAAGCTATTTAAACATGAATAATGACGCGCATGATTATTCACCATTTTGTTAAACTTTTTATTAAAGGCATTGCTTTGGTTTCAAAAACATTTTGATAATTTAATGAGCCTAATCTGACCATTATTTACGTGCCTAAATGCAAAAGGAAAAATACCTACCCCCTTTTTCCGAGAAAAAAAATCAAGTCTATAAAATTTAGCTATGTCTTTGTAGTTTTCATTATATTGTTTCCTATGTATTTTTAACACTGACTCTGAAAGAAAGTTATTTTCTTTCTTTTTTTTCTCACCTTAAAAAAATTCGGAAACCACAAATTTCAAAATTTGCAAGAAACAGAAAAATGTCGAATTCAAAAAGACAACCAAAAAAATATAATAATGTGCTTTACTTTGACTTATACTATACATTTTAATGTTTAAACAAGTGGAAAAATATAATGAAGTTGACGAAAAATTACATTGAGCTTACCTAAGAGGAATGAGAGCTGAAAGAGGCGGTCCATCGTCTGCTAAAGCCATCATGTGGCAAAAGAAGCTTTTTTTTCCCTTCATTAAAGTGTAAATTTTAAATTGTGCAGTAAAATTTACCATTCGTCTTTCGAAACTTAGACCGCGAGCTTCCATGTTGAAGAATGGGAAGTTATCTCCCCTCTTAATATGATAGCTCAATGGGAGGCTGATTGATCCCTTAATTTCTCATAAAATTTGTCAGAAAAAAGCGCCTAAATTTCCTTTTAAGGTGCATGTACACGCTTGAAATTGGAAAAATGTATCGCAATATGATGGAGATTGCTTTCTTCTCATTATGTTTTCTAATCCGTTACCGTTTAAACACTACTAAGGTTTTTAAAACTGTAAACTTAGTTTCTTAAGAAACTTTTTTTTATGTTGCTGTGTTCAGATCATACTAAGACAACAATGAATCAGCCATAATTAATTTTGCAGCATCATGAGCTGTATATTCTAGAAGGAGTGTTCTTCCTTAAGTAAAGCTATTAATTGAAAGATAAATTTTTAGTATGTTTTAAATAGAAAAATTTTAGGAAAATTCTTGATTTTTTATACATCAGTAGTAAAAAAAATCGCTAAAACATCTGTTCTCCCTAACATCATTATAGAGGTAGACAACACGGAGGAGGGAATTAAAAATAATTTTAATCTAAAATTCTGTGTCTAGACATATCGGATTTTGTAATAACGTGTTTCGAAAAATATGTTAATTAACTCATTAAATCTTAGATACTTTTTAATTTTATTACGATTTTTTGTCACACTGGGAAAAATGGTTTTTAATTTACACCAGTGACCTACTGTAAAGAAACAGGATTTTTTAAGTGAAGCATTTAACCCATTTATGACCAGTGTCCTAAAAACGGAACGCTTGTTAGTTACTGCATACAAAATATCATTTTACTAATCATTTAGTAGAAAATAGAATGTACGCTTTATAGTATCTGTGAACTAGTATTTTAGTGAGTAAACTTATTCTTGTCAGTTCTTATAAGTGCTCAACACATGTCAGTTTTGTAAAGATCAGTATGGGAATAAATTAGTTGCACTAATTTTAATTCTTCAAGCATGGTTTTATATTAAATTATTTATTTAATTATTTTGTAAATATTTAACTGTTAATAAGGTAAAATGGAATTCGATGCTGGAATTAATAGCTCTTTATCACCATGCTCAGTTAGTAGCCCATCAAATGAAATTTGTCATAAAATATCCTACATCAAACGAAAAGACCTCATTTATTTTCCTGATATTCATGTGATATTCATGAAATTCTTCAATTAAAACCAGGATTATCCCAATCACAAGATTGGGTATTGCTTATAATATAAATATTTAGAGCTCCTTTATGTTAATTAATTTCTCAAGAAAGTATTTAGTGCTTTATTATTATGAATGCATAATGCTCAGGCATCAGAGAAATACTTTTTTTTGTTTTCATTAATTATCTAATTTATTGTTCAATGATTTAATAAATTAAACTTCATGACATATTGGGTAGATAATACAGCTATTAATAAATATATCATTATTTTTTGGTTTAATTAATTTTAAGTCCATGAGAGGGGGAACAAAAGCATATGGTCGTCTCGAAAAACATGCATATACTGTCAGCAGGATATCTCTTAATGGGAGAAATAACCAAAAGTAAACTCTTTTCCTGTGAATAGCTAACATATCAGTAGCTTGTTTTAAAAAAATTAAAGTTTCTACTGCTCCTCCTTTATGAGAAAAATGGCTGCCAAGATGGCCAAAAACGCATTTTTTGCCTTATGGCTTATCTTTAAGCTAAAATATTTCCAAGAAGGAGTGAGAAACCCAAAAAATTTATTGCGTAGCAATTTACAGGGAGGACCTGTACACTACCAGAAAGTGAGAAAACCTTTGGTTTTGTTTGCCTTTT
This sequence comes from Uloborus plumipes, assembly GCA_038373865.1. Classification (NCBI taxonomy): domain Eukaryota; kingdom Metazoa; phylum Arthropoda; class Arachnida; order Araneae; family Uloboridae; genus Uloborus; species Uloborus plumipes. The sequence goes on from JAXGGA010005729.1 coordinate 6,153, forward strand.
TTTGTAATAAATGCCTCAATTTTAGCAAAATCTGCAAAATCAAGTTTTTATGGTGACATTTTCAAAGAGCCCTGTACCTTGGCAATTTTCATTATGAACGTTCTAGTATTTTTTTTTTCGAAATGCCTGGAGTAACTAGTTTCTATAGATATCTAACACTTTTATTTTGCATGAGTACGATTTTTTATAAAAAATGATTAAATAACATCACTTTTTTAGTATTTTGACGTGGCGGACAAACTTTGAGGGCATGTATGCAGGAACCTAACAATTTGGACTTTTCCGTGCCTCTACATGATCAACATGTGTGCCAAATTAAAAGAAAATCCGAGTCGGTCGTGCGACCTCCCATTCGGTAAGTTGGTATGGAATCACTCCTAAGAAACTATGATGAATAATTTTATTAACAGTAATGATAATCCTCACAGTTGTTGAAAAGTTTTTAATGAATTAATTCTCCTACTTTGAATAAATATACACATAGACAATGTTGCAACATTTTTTATGTGGCGTTAGTTTCCTCCTTAGCACAGTGCTTTTACACAATCTCTAATTTTCATAAAGAATAAAAGTCTTGAATTAAATTGTTGCTAATTATTAAAAATTTCAAATTGAAAGTAATCCTAAATTGGAATGCTCACCACAGACTCCCCCTCCCCTTTTTTGCATTTTCATGTCCAACATGAAAATGAATTAACAATGTATTGATGTTTTTTTTTTATTGACAATAACATGAAAATTGGTTCTAAGAAATTTGATAAAATATTGCAATTATTTTGTGAAAATTAGGAAAATGGGAAAAAATCTTCTCTCAGAAATAAATTACTTGCTATTTCTAATCTCGGAATTGTATAAGAGAGAAAAAACAGTGATGGTAAAATTGATAGAATTAAAAACATTATAAAATAATTAATTGGCTCAGCCGATTATCAACAGCCAATTAATCGGTAATCGGCCAATTTGCTTATCGGTGCATTCCTACTTACAGCCATTATTTTCTTTTTGTGTGTAATCTCCCACAACCTAAAAATATAAGAAATTGTAGGGGCAAAGATGCAACAAATTCAATTTTATTGATTTTGAAATTCAGATTTTTAATTTCTTTCAAAAATGAAACAGCAGCAGTTAATTCTTTGTCATTAACTACCTGTTCCTTATTTTGCTCTGTTAACAGCGCAGGGTTTAAATTTTTCGAAGCAATGCAATAAATCACAAGAAAACAGTACACGTACGACTCATGAATGCAGTGAATTAGTAGATCAATAGGTTAATTCAAAGGAAAACATTGCATTTTCTGAAAATTATTAGTTTTATTTTTTTAATGCACGATAGCTCTGATTTGATTGTCCGTTTATTTCTTAATAGGCATTGAGCTAATGGTTAAAACAAATGTGTAAATGAAGTAAAGCCATAACGTAAAAAAGCTAAGTTTTGAGACTAAGCTTTTAAATCTTGATATAAAATTACAAAAATCATTTCACTAAATTTTACTAACCCTCAGCACCAGTAAGTTTATACATGCAACTCTTAAAATGCACAATTGGTTTACATCATGAAATAACTAACTGTTAAGTCTGGACTCAGATTAAAATAAAAATAGCAGTAACAAAAATAGAAATTCTTACCTCCTATTTGCAATAAAAGTTGCTCAAAAAGGTCAACAACAGAGTGAGTAGATTTTAAAATATACTAACACGCCCTCTTGTTGCCCATTTTGATTCTATCCATTGCAATAAACAAAGTCTTCTTAAAAATGTTGAGCAATGAAAGCACGGAATACTGCATAATCACATGACATCACATGAAAAGATCCAAATTATTTTTCAGTCAATTTGATTAACTACGCAGAATCCTGGAATAATTCTTATTCGAATGCTATAACAATAGTCAACGCTCTTCGACAAAGTATTTTCAAATTGAAACAAAATGGCACACATAATCACGTCCCAAGGAATACGATTACTAAATAACACATTCGCATGTGATGTTATTTGTGAAGTAACTATCCAAATGTCGCGACACACATGTCTTCTTTTCCATGCTAATGCGAAGAATACAAGTCCCTTTCACAGAAGATTAAGCATGCATATTAATTCTTGATGACTGTGCTTTTAGATGAACTTTTGCAACGCACTTTGATCCAGTTACACTGCAGCGACAATAAAGGCATAAAGGCGGGAAGATAACTTCCTCGTTCGATTTTTTTTTTTTTTTAAACCACAAAACCGGGTAAATTCCGTTTTTGTTTCTCCAACTCGGTAATTCACGGAATATTTCCGTTTTTTTTAAGGAACAAATACGTTTTGAAACAAAAACGGAAATTTCCTGTTAAAATCAGTAAAAATCTTCCTGAAAATTCAGTTTTTTTTTTAACAGTGTATATAGTTTAGAAGTGAGAGCATTTTATTAAAGTACATGGGTTATTTCAGCAAAAATGGTACAAATCATGTCTGAAACTGTTTAGTTAAGTTTATCAATTTAAATAATTTCCGCCAACTAATCATATATATATTTTTTGTTGAGTCTCCATTTATGTGTGTATGATGAAGTGTAAATGGCTAGTACTTGACTCATTTTTAGAAGGAATTTAAATATTTCGATCACTTTGTGAAAGAGTGGACATGTAACTGAGTGGACAAATAAGCCTTTAAAAATATCTTTTTTATCGGAAAGAAAAGTTACAATTATAGAACAAGCATAAAGTGGAATAAACAGTCTAAAACTGTAAGTCTGTCTGAAATTTCAAGAAAAAAAAATTTTTTTTTCATCATTAATACGACTGTAGCAGAGTGGACATCCAACAGTTCAAATCAACTATAATCAGAAACTATACTATTTATACTAATATATTTTACAGAAACTATATTATACTATTTCATACTACTTATATTTTTAAAAATATATAGCAGATTGAATGCAATTGTTTATTTTATTTCCAAAAGGCTTTAACAGAGTGGACTATTTGAAACATAGAAAATCTAGGGACATGGATAAATAATAGTGTTTTTTGGGGAATTTTTTTTTCATTTGCGTAATAATCTGCAGAAATGGTGTCAGAAGCACCTTTTGTGCAATGCAGTGTAACTTATTTTGTTGTTGCATTTCAGCTTAATTTTAAATCACATTTTAAATTCTAGCAATTTGAAGCTGGGACAAGTCATTTTCTCCTTTTTCTGATTAAAAAAAAAATTGTGCCCGTTATAAATAGATTATACTTAAACAATTGATACTTGATTTCAGAGTGTCGGGACTGATTTGTACCACTTTCGCTGGAATGACCCACTTATAAAATAGAAAATTTCCAAAATACGAAAGCGAAACTCACTAAAAAAGAATTATTTATCTTTTTTTTTTGAACCTTCTGACCTTCTAAATTGAGCCATCGAAGCACAAACAGCGTTTGAAAACGTTAGTCGTTCAAAATCGCGCCGCTGTACTTGTGTTACTCATTTCTGGAATCTTCATTTAATATAGGCTCTTGGGACAAATTTTTAAAATCGCGAAATCTGAAATAGTCGTTTTTTAGAAACCTCCACCTCCCGTTTTTGAGAAATATATATTATTCTCTCGCTAGTTTCCGCCACAAAAAATTTGTCCCCAACAGAGGAGTTATTTTCTGTCATTATACAATTGCATTCCAAAAATCTGTATCCGAAATGTTTTCAACAAAACCTCGCCGACTTTTAAAATCGTAGAACGTTACTTCTGAAGTATAGTATGTAATTGATATGTTGAAGTGTTATCATGAAAGAACAGCCTATAAGAAGCTGAGGGAAAAGGTTTGTTTCTACTTTCAAGTGGATAAGACCGGCCGATTTCAGATCAGCCTATTATACAGATGTAACTAAATTCTATCCTGCCAGATAGATTTAAGTTAACATCAGTGTATCCAACCGAAATCCACCAAAGCAAACCATTTTGCATTTTTTGTGTTGTAGCGTGGGGGCGCAGTTTGCGCTGCTCGGGGTGTTCTCAAATTTTCATCTTTTACTCTGTTGCATGGGCGCCCATAAGGGGGGGGCAAGGGGGGGGCTCGAGCCCCCCTTGGAAATTAGTACTTTCTTTGCTTTTAGTAATATTTGTTCGGAAAACATTTTTTTTTCACCCATTAATGGCTAAGTTATAAAAATTGCCAAATTTTAATAACTCTAATCTGCACTGAAATCGCTTTCAGAATTTTTACATTGTGTCTCTTCCTACATTCTTCTATGGAAAAACGAAGGCAGACCCGTGTGTCAAGCGACGCCACATTTGAATGAGAAACTCCCCCATGTCTGCGGACTAGCGGTTAAGATAAAGAGTGGGCTGATCCGAGGATGGCAAGACTACTCCGCATTTTTTGACATTTAGAATTTGGAAAAAAGGAAATCTGTTTTTGTCTGTTTCACATTACAAAACATTTCGGGCTGTTCTAGAGTCAAAAATCATTGTATACATTTTTGAAACTCCTTAAAAAGTACTTCAATTATACTTCTTATCAATTAAATGCACTATGAATTAACTGAGTGGCCGGAATATTACAATTCCGTTAATCATTTTTTAAATCTCTGCACTATTTCTTTTAAAGGATTTTATGCGTGTTATTTTATGCTATTAAGTGCTGTTTCTGTCGGTGAGTTGGGGAACAGCTCAAAAACCATTATGTAACTATACTGAAAATCGATGTAAGCAAATGATGATGTGTTTATTTTTACTCCTCCCTCGTTCTTCCTCTCTGTCGATTGATGTAAATCGTTTGTTAAATTACAAAAAAAAAAAAAAAATGTTTTGATTGATCTTAATTTGCAAAAGAATGCAGAACATTTATAAATTTTTTATTTGCCTGATTTCCAAAACATTTTTAAAGTCTCAATTGCCCCATACAGGGCCTAAAAATGCAGAATTTGAATCCTTTTTTTCAAAAATTTCCCCGGGGGAGAAACCCCCGGACCACCCCAAAATTACGAATATTCTACCCCACTTAAGAGTTAATTGCATCTCTCTTTTGATACCCTTAAACCAATAAAAGTCAGTCCAAACACTTAACAACAAAAAATAATAATAAATAAAAACACACAAGAAACAGCAGGGGAGAGAGGTAAGAAAAAGACTCCTAACACATAAAAATGAGTACTTGGCCAATGTGCGAAATGTTCCCTCCCTAAAAAATTTTTCTGGATACGGCCTCGTGGCGCAATACATGCATTATCTGTAAGCGGTCAAAATGTGTTTAGTAATCTCAATAACACTTACGTCACAGTAAATTATAAAAATTAATATCCTAACAAGTCTAGTACTTTCACATTCTTAAAATCAAAGAAACACACACGCACACACACATAAAAAAAATATTTTTTTTTATATATATATCTTTCAACTGTAAACTATGTGGAAAATATCTGAGCGCCCCCTTAAAATTTCGTATATGGGCGCCCATGCTCTGTTGGACTTTTTTTTTAATCGGTCAAATTGCCGCCCCCCTGACTGTTGCGCCCGTGGCACGAGCCACTCCTGCCAACCCCTAGTTACGCCACTGAGGAGAAATGTTAAGCATAATAAACACTCCTTTTATCTGGTTGGTAAAATATAAAGGACTTTTTCCCATGCTCTGCAACAGCAAATAAGTTTTACCTTAAACTAGTGTGAACACTGGAAGAACTTCTTCTGAAGTAGGAGAGATTTATAACTATTGAGAAGGCAATATGTCTCCAGAAAATGTTGTGCAGTTAGAGTTTTTGTAGCAGGTATAATGCTTTTGATTAATAAAATATTTTCATAGTTTTTTTTGTTTTTTCCTCTTTTTTTTTAAACATAGTTTTTTTTAAGAAAACTCGAAGTCACAATCTTTTTCTCACTGTTACAAAATTGACTTAATTTTACTTAGCTGCATTGCTATTTATGTGCCCAAATTTTGAATAGCTAAAACCATGGTTTGAAAAATTTGCAATCTACATTTTCTAATATTTTTAAATGAAGTGAAGTATGATTTAAAGGTTTTCTGTTATCAGTCGATGAATATTCATCTTAGAGATCGCTTGGACTATTTCTGACCAAAAGCAAGTTGTACAACACTAATATATGATGTTTAATAGTTTTAAAGTAGTTGTACGCAAATGCACATTCATCCATTGGCTAGACAGAATTAACAAAGGTCATAGCCAGGGTGTCAATAATTTAATTCAACTGATTTAAATTAGTGATTTAAATTGCGATTTAAATCAATTGATTAAAAAAAATCATTCATTTAAATCACTTTTTTTTTAAAATCCTTATTAAATTCTCTTGGGCAATCCCAATTTCATTATTTTTGCCATTTTCTTTTAGAGCTTTGATTTTCATCTAATAAATCGAAAAGTAATCCTACTCATCCCCCCCTCCCCCCGCAGATGGTGGAAAGTTGCAGTTGCAGTCCAAATAATATGTATGCACAAATAGTGCTATTTGTTTTGTCTAATCTTCATATATATAAAACCCTTTCTCCAAAATATGTGTGTCCGGGGTAAACTCGGAAACTACCCAACCGATTTCGTTCCAATTTTAACTGCAGGTGCATGTTAGCTCAGGGAAGGTTGTTAGACCAGATCGGAAAAAATTCGAAAAGTAGTTCTTTTATTATTCAAAATCTAAATTTTTGATCCGAAAATGGCTCTATCTAGAGAAATAATTGTCGTATCGTCTTGATCTGGGTCTCATTGGAAAGATTACAAAAAGTTCTATAATGGAACATTTTCTACCTACGGTGCCCTGAATTGGATGTCAAAAATTCACATGAAAAGAACTTATGAACATTCAAAGTTTGTGAAATTCAAATTTTAACTGCTGTTGCTATTTTGTTTAAACGCGGAAAGATTGACTTCAACATTTTAATGCGAAGTGAACTCAGCCAAATCTTAGCTTGACCTTTACAGTTTTCTCTTAGATTTTTTGAAGGGAAAAACATTACTCTCTCCAAATCAAAGAAAAGAAAACTCTCTGGGAAATAATAGTAGTTGTTTGCAGTCTAAAGAGTATTTAATTGCATATTTAAAACATGTATTTAATGCCACCATCACTAATTTTTTAGCAATAATAGTTTCATTCTAACATTTTCTGTAACACCGCTATGCATTAACTCTTCGTATTTGACGCCGTAAAGTTGGGCGACAATCGGGAAATTTGCCAAACCTCGCAGCCATTGAAATCTTGCTTATTTGAGGGTCACTGTTAGGTTGTAATCACTTCAAAGAGAGGGTGCAAAAGACATTATATTTCTTGCCTTTTCATGTCCACATTAAAATCGTGGAAGAATGGTGATGGCTGAACTACGTGACATAATCGATTCCCTATGGTTTTAAATTTTAGATTTGGCGACCAATTTTACATGAAAATGTGACATTTAACGGTTAAATTGGGGAATTATATTTAATTTCAATGTCAAAATTGCTGTGGTCGTTGAGAGTTTTTGAAAATCTTGGCACTACAGTTGTGTCAAAAGTTCCATTGAAACGTAAAGATTTCGCTAAACTTAATAAAGTTGTAACACACACGCACGCAAAAGAAGAAAAAAGTCTTTCAAATTAAAATAATTCTCCCATTGAACAATACAAACTGTGAAATGGCATTGAAATTTTCATCTTCTATCTATATATATCTATATAAGGATGACGGGCTCCATATGTTTGTAACCAATTTCCAACCGATTTGTTGGATGTTATCGTCATGAAGGTCTATAAGTGACGGCGATACACCAATTTCTGTCAGGTTCGCACTTATTGCTGGACACTCAAAGACATGACAAGGTGTAAGCTGTGTATCTGGGCAATTACAACAATCATAGTTTGATACCACTGCTCTAAAGAAATCAAATTTCAATCTTAACTAGTTCATTGCAATGGATGATCTGTCGTAAAGTACAATCTCTTCAGAGACTATGAAGTTCTTATACCTCAACTCTGTCTTCTTTCTAAATTCTCCCAATGATTTTTTCCTTTGAAACTTGATGATGAAACACATGGTTGAAATATTGAAGTTCTGTGCTTTCATTACTGCAAGCAGGTTACGAAATGTTCTAAGCTTCAAGAGGTTTACTGATTCTGCCACCTTTGATTCGCAATGCAAAATTTGTCTGCTTTGTCCCATTTCCCTCAAGTATAACCTTCTAAATCTCAGTCCAGGGGTGATTGTTTTCCGGTATTTTACCGGATTTCCGGTATTTTCATGATTGATTCTGGTTTTTTCATGTTCGAAAATACCGGAAATGAAGTATTTTTAATTATGCTTTTCCCACCTCCGGATTTTTTTTTTGCTTTTTCGAAGTTTCGATGATTTTTCCGATAATCATTTATAATATTCATCAAAAAGAAGTGTTCGGATGCCATTCTGTTTTTTTACTTTAATAAATTATTTTATTTGCATCTTTTTTTTCATTTTGAAGCGTTCATTTTAAAAAATGCAATCGATTTGCATCCAATAGGAAAATTGAATTTTTCTCCTTTTTGATGCTTATTACCCTTAGTTAGGGGACAAATAAATGAAATGTATTTTTATTTGTAATAAAAAATCATAAATTTTAAAATTCTTGAGTGAAATTCTGTGCTTTTATGAAAATCAAAAAGTTTAAATTTGTAGCTCTAATTTAAATGTGTTTGTTTATGAAAGGCAATTAATTACGATATGTGTATAGTTATAAAGTTAGGTGTGCTTAAGTAATAGGGGCCTTGGTTTGACCCCCCCCCCCTCCACACATTTACAAACATTTTCTCTTTAAAACTTTCAGGTATTTTTTCATGAACTTACAATCACCCTGTCTCAATCTAAGTTAAATACATAAACAGGTTAACTCTCTATGTGTTACAAGTAAATTTCCTAAAAGCATTTGTGTCAAACTATCTCCATTAAAAAAATTTTCCTCCCTAAGTGTTCCAAAAAAAAAAAAAAAAAAGTTAGTTACAAAAGGGAGACAAAATGAAAGAAAGAACCAGAACTAAATGAAAGAAAAAATGACAATTTAGTGAAGGAATATGCAGGTACATTTGTACCGTTCATTGTAAAAGTGGTGTAAGAATAATTGGAAGTGATTTTCTTATGGCCTTATTATATAAAGCCTTTCGCAAAGTTTTCCTTGGGGGAAAAAAAGTCGAATGTTCAGCTATTATTTGCCATTTGATATTTATCTTTCGAAAGGGCTTTCCTTTGCTTTCATACAAAAGACACAACTTAATGTGATACCATTAAGCAAATAAATACGCATTTTAAAAATATGGAAAATACACTACTTTTTCAATGAACAGCACATTTCTTGGTTTTTAGGGACATCATGGCTGCTCCAGAAGAGGGCTATGGGCGCCATAGCCGCTTCGAAAGAAGAGATAGTTTTTCAAAAAATTAGAGCTAGGGCTTGATTATAAAATTTTATTTACTGCAGCACCAGATTTTACCTAGGAGTAATTTTGATGTATTTTTACCTTCAGCCAAAGAAAAAATTCTTCATAGAAAATTATATTATCTTAATTCTTTTCAAAATCAATGTTCTGATTTGAAAAAGCACCACGACATGAATACAGTTGCATGGTGTGTCAGCTTTCAAAACACAATAAGAATAACAAAAAAAGTAAAAAAAAAAAAAGGCTGGGGAGAAAAGCTTATTATCTTGAATGATTTTTAGAACATTTTAAGTTAGATTACTCTAAGTATCCATCTTTTAAAAGACTATTCCTTAAGTTACTTTCTCTTTTTCAATGCATGCTGATTCCGCCTTTTAATTGAATCGATTATTTCGAAAAGGGAATATCTCTAAAATTTAAAATTTTTCAGGGAGCAAAAAAACGAATTTATAAAAAACGAAGAAGCTTAAAAGGGCTAATTGTTGCAATGATAGAACTGCAGAGATGTTCCATTTTCACTAGAATAAAATGTTTATACGTTAAAAACATAATGCCATTAAAAGATTGATTTTGAAAAAAAACCGAGATGTTACCTTTTCGAAATAATCAATTCAATTGTTGCCAAAAACAGTGCAAACTAATATAAAGTTAACTTTGTTAATTAAGTTTACAAATTAATTTCTGCCAACAACTTGAACTCTTATAACTGAAATATTCCTTTGCATGGAAGAATTCATTGAGTAACGAACTCTTGAGAAGGCTGTGGGAACTCCCGTAACTTGAACTACCAAAAATTCGAAGGTGTTAGTCTGTTCCTTTGGGGAGTTACGGAGAGTTAAACTATATCTATTGTTACAATTATAGGGGTCAATATTTTTTATTGTTATCATTATTTACATCAGTGGTTCTCAACCTTTTTACAGCTACCGCCCCCTTTAGGATTGAAAATTCTTTCAACGCCCCCTTAGAGAACGAGCATAAAACTTGAAGTTTAAGCAGTTTTCTTGACCGGTTTAATTTTACAATTTTGCCAAATTGAAGTTATTTTGAGTCAGAGCTATTTTTAGTGTTCTCTGAAATGGAAGTATAAAAATCGCAAATTTAAACTTTTTTTTGTTGAAGTTACTGAATGGTAAAGGTTCGGGAGTTTACTCCGGAATTTTTTTCACATTGAACTCCGAAGAATACTATTGTTAGTTACCTTTGGTGTTACTAGAGGGTGCTCTAACGGCAGAAAAAGTCTGTTAAGTCAATTGGCTCTCATCTAGATATTTTTAGAAACTGACCTCGTAAAAACGCAATTTTCGGCTCTGTTTGGTTACGATTGGAGAAGAGGCTGGTAGTTCGAGATTCCTTCCCTTCCTCGAAAAGTTTTCAAATGGACATCAATAACTCATTTTTTGGCTATTTTAGGTAGTTACACTACGGAAGGGGGCACCCACACCTCCAAAACCTTTTTTGAAATTCAAGTACTATTGGCAAATTTTAGGCTATAATTCAAGACATTTGAAGAAAGATCAGGGTTCGGGAGATAACTCCGGAAAATAAATGTTAAAGCTATCCTGTGGTAATATAAAAGCAGAAGATTTGCTGCTGCCTCCGCCCTAAACATGTCCTCACAAGCACATTTCAAAATATACTCACCGCCCCCTTACCGCCCAAAATATGTCCATCGCCCCCTTGCCGCCCAAAATGTGTTCACCGCCCCTCGCCATCTTCCCAGCACCCACCGGGGGGCGGTATCGCCCCCGTTGAGAACCACTGATTTACATCATTATTGTTATATCATTTTCATCATTGTTATTATCATTTTCAGCATAATCATCATCATGAGCATTCTTTTGTTTGTCATTTTCATCATCAGCATTACAATTTTTGTATTATTGCTAGTTGCATAATTAGTGTTATTTTTATTATCTTTACAAACTCGCTGCCACGGCAGCGCGCTAGGAGGCGCTTCACGCCTGTACTTTTTTCCTGTATCAAAAAGTCATTCAATTATTGAGAGGAATAAGAAGAAAGTAGTGAGGAAAGTTTCAACGTACTGGCACGGTTCCAATTTTTAAGAAGCTACGCGCGCAAAAAAGGATTGCACAAGAGCGACTTTACTTCCTGCTTCCGAAAGAATGACAATGGAAAAAAAAACTTATTAGTTGATATCTCCGTTAATTACGTTATTAGTCGTTTTGTTCAGGAAAGAAAATGTGGAATCGAATGGTACTTCGTTCTATTCTCTACTCCCAGGGGTTTTTGAGGAGTTCAAGCTTCAGACAGGCAGACGCGAACAGATTTTAATAGTATAGAACTAGCTGTGTTGCCCTGTGTTGTACGGCGCTTCGCGCCTTTGAAGTAGTGAAGAAAGTTTCAACAAACCACTCGACGCTAAGGCGGCTCGCTACTATTCAACAAACTCGCTGCCACGGCGGTTCGCTGCGCTTCACGTTTTCATTTTTTCCCTGCGGCAAAAAGTCATTCAAATTATTGAGAAGAATAAAGAGAAAGATATTTTGGTCACGGTTCCAACTCTACGCACGAGTGAGGATTGCGCAATTGCGACTAATATTTCCTGCTTCCGAATTAATGACAATGAGGGGAAAGAACTTGGATTAATTGATATGTTCGTTAATGAAAATCGTACAACTAGAATCGAATGGTAACTAAATCGAGTCTGTACTCCCATCAGCTTTTGAAGATTTCAAGCTTCAGACAGACAGACGCTCACAGATTTTACTAGTATAGACTAGCTGCCAGGGCAGCTAGATTAGCTTCCTGCGGCATGTTGATGCATAACGTGCCCCCTATCTAACTTTTACCTCATTCTGAAGTTATATTATTTAGTATAATTTAATGTTCATTAGATTTCAAGACATACCACGCACGTGACCCGGCGTTGCACGGGCACTTCGTGCCTTGAAAGTAGTGAGGAAAATTTCAAGAAACTACTCCCCGCCAAGGCGGCTCGCTAACAGGCGCTTCACGCCTTTACTTTTTTCCTATATAAAAAAAATCATTCGAATTATTGAGATGCTTCGCGCTTTCAAGATGGTAAGGAAAGTTTCAGTAAGTTCAGCTCGCTTAAAGGAAAAAAGCAGACATAGATACTCAGTTTTTAATATAAGTAGATGGCTTTTCAACAAATGAATGTTTCAAAATATTACAAGTAGCTAGCGATAAAAATTCTACGTAAGTGGCCCGCTTGTGAGTTTCGTGTTTGATTTAGTTAAGCCTTCATTCAAAATTCTCATTATCATTGTTATTACTGTTTCATAGCAACGACGGTTTGGCAACAATGGATTTCATATTTAATCATTTATTAGGCTTAATCGCTTTAAACTTGACTACTTATTAATTAATATCTTCGCTTATTAAAATCGTATAATTATATGAATTGAAACTAATGAAGCTTGAAAAATTACCTATCTATCGGTACCTGGTTCGACTTTCAGTTCATTGGCGTTCAGGAGAAAGAAGCGTAACATAGATAGATAGTTAGAAAGAAAGAAAGAAAAAAAGATACTCAGTTTTTAATATAAGTAGATAGATAGAAGAAGAAGATAGAATAAAAGATTATTGACGTTATTGTTATCATTAAAATCATCGTAATTTTTATCATTCTACCTTTTTTTACCTTCACCATCATCACTACCATTTATCATCACTGTCATTATTATAATCATCATTATTATTATCACTATTATTATCGTCAGTACTATCATCATAATCACTAGAATCAGCATTATCATCTTTATTGTTAGATTTTTAGAAGTAAAACCTTGACTACGCGAATGATTGTAAAAATCATACGAAAACCAGTTTTGTTTTATTGGGTGACTAGCCGGGTACCCGGCACTGCCCGGGTTTCTATGGGTGTAGGGTGGTTTAGTGAAACTCATTCATAAATTTCCCAACACTAAAGTGTATATCTATAAACATAATGGTTACTTCTGTAAACAATGGCTATGTTATGTATAAACTGTAAAAAAAATAATGCAAGCTAAAAAAAAAATAGCAAGTTACAAATAATGTTTGAGTAAATAGGAAATGTTATAAGCTTGGTATATTAAAATAAATATATATTTACAGTATCAATCGCACTGAAATTAACCATTTCCAAATATTGCTCGTTAAATAAGTCCCATTATTAGTTTCTATCCTCGTGACAATATTGGTGAGGTGAAAACATCTTATGTACCTAATTTAGAAATTTTTTTGACTATAAACACTTTCTATTCTCTAACTATTGCCAAAATCAATTTTTTTTTTATTTCACCAGTTAGCGATTGTTGGCTCAGATAAATATAAAAATCCTTAGAAGGCAATAAATTCCATACTTACTCCAGAGAAGCCTTGGTTCAAAATTTTCAATATGATTACAATCAATATTGTTGCTGCATGGCACCAAATTTTTGCAACAATGGGTTGAAAATTTAATCATTTAATGGGGGAATGACATAAAATTAACTGTTTTCCATAATAACTTTGTTAAACTAAGCTTTTTAGAAATAAATTATAGCTTATCCTGCTCCCTGTTACTGTAGCTATCTACGGTGAAAAAATGGTTAAAATCGGTTCAGTAGTTTGGAAGATTACCCCGGACATACGTTTTCAAAAGTAGTCTTTTATGTATATAGATAAGTCAAACGTTTGTAGTTTTGATTAAAATTAAAGAACGTAAAATAACAACTGCATTAATAATTACAAAAATTAACATATCGGTGATTTCAGGAGCTTACAATTTCGCCAATTTTACGTGGACAAAGGAAAAACAATTCGCAAATCCAAAATTTTCGCAATAACGGCATCGCGATTTAAATTAAAGTCTTGCAAAAACAAATGCTTTTCCAGTAAATATTTGTCAAAGTACTCAAGTGTATGTGAATAAACCCAGTGAAGTTTTTACGGTCTATAAAAAGGTGTTTTTAAGTACCTTGTTTTATCTGGAATTATCGATTTACCGATGGATTACCGGTCCCGATTACTTCGTTTAATTGGGTTTCTAAATACAGGGATATATTGATACAGGGTGTCTAGATAAGGCATCCGTGATTCCAAAATTGTATATCTCGAAAAAAAATGGCGATTTTGGAATGAGACAAACAGAATATTTATTGTGAAAGCTTCAAAAATCATGTGCAGACTTTAGAAAAAGAAGTTGCAACAGGTGACGCTGAACGCTGTAATTTCAATGCGAACACTTATATATAGGGGTCATTCCATGTCAAGTGATCCAACGTTTTTTACCTTACATTTTTGTATTTCTTTCAAATTTGGCTCATCAATTGTACCCCTTGAGGTAATCAAAAGTCTCAATTTTTAGATTTTTATCTCTATTATTTTTTCATTTATGAGACTTTGAACTTTGGAAAAACCCTTGTTTTTCCATGGATAAGGGAACATAAAAGGGACCATAACTCAGCACCAAATATAGATAGAACGATTTGGTAAATGGCATTTTAAAGTACGTTAGTTGCCGCTTAATCTGATATGAAACATGACTAATTTGATAAAAATTTTCTTTTTCAAAAAATGAAATTTAAATTTCAAATTTAAATTTCTCGAAAAACATATAATGAATTTTTTTCAAAAAATTCTCAAAAATTTTTGTGTATTTTATCTATGTTTGTACAAATTTTTAGATTGGGATCGCAATGGGATCATATTTTTTTGATTTTTTGAATAAAACTGTATAGGAAAAAAATGATATTTTTTAGATTCTATTTATTTAAATACTAAGTTATCTTGCTTGTGATTGTCTAAAAAGTAGTAAACAAACATGAATATGTTTAAAGTGAGCTGGCATGAGCTTATAGATTTGTCAGGTTCACCCCCTCACCCCTTCCTCCCCCGCACAACCACTCTTTTTTAATTCAAAACTGTTCAAAATGTAAAAAAAACTCTTTGGTACAAAATGAATAGTAAACTTATTTAAAGTTGGTAAATGGGTTTCCTTACAAATAGACGAAGTATCCCCTCCTCCACCCAAATATACCATTAACGCTGTACTATTATGACATCTAACCTGGGGATTGAATTGACTATTATTTTTACTCTAGGTAAGTGAGCTTGCATTAACTTGTAAATTGGTCAGCTCCCCCTCCCTTCCTTCCCGACCCAACCATTTTTTTCCCCAAACTGTTTCAAATGCTAAAAAAAACCTTTTTGATACAAAATGAACAGTAAACTTATTTAAAGTTGGTAAATGGGTTTCCTTATAACAAGGCAAAGTAAAACCCTTCCCCCACCCAAATGTACCATTAATGCTACACTAATATGACGCCTCACCTGGGTATTGATTTGAGGATTATTTTCCCCCTAGGTATATATTGTTTTTCAGACGAAGTGTTTCTTTTTTCAATCCGACCTTCACAAAGTGTACTTCCATTCAATATCTGAATTTAAACTTATGATTCATTTCATCCCCTCCCCCAGCACCAATTTTCAATTTTGGAGGAAGAAAAGAAACGGTTCGCCCCAAGATCATAGCAAACAGCAAAATAGCACTGTTTCCCCTTGTTCTCATAATGTTTTCCCATTATTTTCACACAAAACTGAAAAGAAATCAAAGTATCAGGTTATATGTCAGTCCCCATCACTGCCTTACCTTTCTCTTATTAGACAAAGCTCATGAGCTAATTGGAAAGAGTAACAAACAGAACAAACTGAAACACTACCAGACATCAGTAGAGACTAAGGCTTTGAAATGGGGTTAGGCGGGATGATAAAAAAATAAAAGTTTGGAGCGGGAAGGTAGGAAAAGGGGAGGAGCAATCTGTACAGAAGTCAAACATGAGAGGTTATGATCAAAAAAGCAGTGTTTGTTTAATATATATATATAGATATATCTTGCTGCATTACTTTCCTTTACAACAAAATGAAAAAGAACACAAACAATTAAAAAAATTAAATAACAGCTGCACACTAGATAATGTGGGAAGATAGTTATGGGGACACAGACATATCATCTGATATTTTGATTTATTTTCAGTTTTGTGCGAAAAGAATCGAAAAAACGATGAGAACAAGGAGAAACAGTGCTATTTTGCTGTTTGCTATGATCTTGGGGCGACCCATTTATTTCCTCCCTTCAAAATTGAAGATTGGTGCTGGGGTAGGAGATGAAATGAATCATAAAGTTAAATTTCAGATATTGAATGAAAATACACTTTGAAGTTCGGATCGAAAAGAAACACTTCGTCTGAAAAACAACATATATACCTACGGTGAAAATAATCCTCAATTCAATCCCGAGGTTGGACGTCATATTAGTATAGTGTGAATGGTATATTTGGGTGGGGAGGGAAGAGACTTCGTCTAGTTATAAAGGAACCCATTTACCAACTTTAAATAAGTTTACTATTCATTGTGTATCAAAGAGTTTTTTTTAAAAAACATTTTGAACAGTTTTGAAAAAAAAAAAGGGTTGTGCGGGGGCGGAAGGGGGGGGGATGAACAGGACAAATCTATAAGCTCATGCCAGCTCACTTTAAATATATTCATGTTTATTTGCTACTTTTTAGACTATCACAAGCCAGACAACTTAGTATTTAAATAAATAGAATCTAAAAAATATCATTTTTTTCCCATACAGTTTTATTCAAAAATTCAAAAAAGTATGATCCCATTGCGATCCCAATCTAAAAATTTGTACAAACATAGATAAAATACACAAGAATTTTTGAGAATTTTTTGAAAAAAAATCATTATATGTTTTTCGAGAAATTTAAATTTCCTTTTTGAAAAAGAAAATTTTTATCGAATTAGTCATGTTGCATATCAAATTAAGCGGCAACTAACGTACTTTGAAATGCCATTTACCAAATTGTTCTATCTATATTTGGTGCCGAGTTATGGTCCCTTTTATCTTCCCTTATCCATGGAAAAACGAGGGTTTTTCCAAAGTTCAAAGTCTCATAAATGAACAAGAAGTTCTGTCAAGAACTAAACGAGCCTACTTTCCCGTACATCGAAATCGGCATTGTAGCATCTGATCAATATTCTCTTGATTATCTGAAACTGAAAATTATGTCAAACATACCTCTATAGAACTTAAAGCTGATTTCTAAAAGCAAAATATACCCCTCTCATCAGATGAAATAGACACGTAAAAATTAAATAAACGAGTCAATTAAGTTTTGTCGTACCTTTTAAAGAATGTAACTGTTATAGTTCTTCCGTAGAAAAATTCCACAATCGTTTTCAAAAGAAAAAAAAAATAAACAAATAAAATAAAAGTACGAAGAACTTCAAAACACATTTTATCAAAGAAAGAAAAAAAAACTCGTTCGTTAATAAAATGTCTTGAATTTCATTTTTAATCCGTTGCCAGTTGTTAAATATAAATAAAGAATAAAATGCTCTCGTAAATGAAAAATTTTTATTAACAAAAAAAAAAAAAAAAAAAAAAAATCGTCTGCCAAAAAAAAAATCATAATAATAATAAGTTAAACAAAACAAATAAATAAATAAACAAAAAATCGTCTGCCCAGTCAGTCATTTTTTTCTGAGCCTGCATTTCCGCCATGTCTGCGGAGTCGGAGTCGGAATCAGAGTCCTCACAGAAGATTATTCAGAAAAGTACTTTACAATACATTATTTATCAAAACCATTTTCTTACAAAGTTAGTTTGAAGGAAATCCGCCTTGAAGTTCAGAATCAACATTCAATTTAAATTTCTCCGTAGGCGCTCATGTTAAAATTTTTTCTGAACGGTTCATCATTGAACGAAAAATTGTTCAAATTGAAAAGTGAAATATGGGAAGGAGCCTCTCCGAGATCTTTCGAACAAAAAAAAGTTTATTCAATTCCGACGGTTCACTTAAAAGTTATTAGGTGGGGAAAGGTTGTTTGAACGGTTCAATGTTGAACGAAAAAAATGTTCAAATTGAAAATTTAAATACGGTAATGAAGCATCCTTGCCGAGATCTTTCGAACAAAAAAAAGTTTGTTTAAATCGGACTGTTCACTCAAAAGTTATTAGGTGTGAGAGCTTTTTTGAACGGTTCAATGTTGAACGAAAAAAAAGGTTCAAATCAAAAATGTAGGTACGGGAATGAAGTATCCTTGAAAAAATCTTTCGAACAAAAAAAAGTTTGTTCAAATCTGACTGTTCATTCAAAAGTTAGCATCGCGGGACAACTTGTTTGAACGGTTCAAAGTTGAACCAAAAATTGTTCAAATCGAAAAATAAAATATGGGAATGAGCTGTACTCGCCGAGATCTTTCCAACAAAAAAAAGTTTGTCCAAATCGGAATGTTCATTCAAAAGTTATTAGGGGGGGGGGACAGACAGATCGACCGACAGACACACAAATTCCCCATCTCAATACCCTACTTTCAAATTTTTAATTTTTCGATATTTATTTCATTTTTTTGTTTCTTTTTGACTTTTTTTTACTTGGCAATATTTTTTTTACTTGGCGACATTTTTTGGACTTGGCGACATTTTTTAGATGCATTAAGCCAATTTTAATGCTTTTTTCGTTTCTTTTATTTTTAACGGGAAAGTAGGCTAAAAAATAATAGAGATAAAAATCTAAAAATTGAGACTTTTAATTACCTCAAGGGCTACAATTGATGAGCCTAATTTGAAAGAAATACAAAAATGTAAGGTAAAATTTTTCTCAGATTTTGGATCACTTGACGTGGAATGACCCATAGTGTTTTGAGGTCTGGAGCGATTATTTCCAGCTTTGAAATGTGAAAGGAGGTTGAAGCAAACTATTCTATTGAACAAGTATAGTTTTCCCCAGGAATTTCACAGCACCATAGACACTTGTTGTTCAATAGTATGATTTGTTTAAACTTTCTTTCATGTTTCAATACCAAATATGATCGCTCCACCCGTCACAACACACTATTTATGCGCACTCGTATTGCAATTACAGCGTCCAGCGCCTCCTGTTGGCACTTTTTGTAACGAATTTTTCAAAATTCTGCACATGATTTTTACAGCTTTCACAGTAAATATACCGTTTGTTTCATTCTAAAATCGTCATTTGTTTTAAAGATATTCAAATTTGAAGTCGGGGAGTCCTTTGCTGGATACGCTGTATTATTATTATCATCATCATCATCACCACTAGTTAGTTCCAGCCATTATTATTATCATTATCATTATCATCATCGTTTTTTTTCTCATTTATCAGCATCATCATTTTTCAATGTCAATAATTATTTTATTTTTATTTTATTATTATTATCATCTTCGTCATCTCTATAATCATCATTATCATCATCATTTTGGTTTAGACTGCTTAAATGTTTTCGTTTTTAACTTTTTGATACTTATTAATACGTTTGATTTGTAACCAGAGAATTAAAAAATAATGACGAAAGTAGTTTTTCGTGTCTTTGATGCTATTTCTGAAATTTTTCGCGTAAATCACTATTATAGAAAGTTGGTTTCTAATAAAGCTACCTAGTAAATTTCATGGCAGTTATTTATGCAATTGCAGCAGAGAGTATTTTCTTATTATTTTTGCTGATTTATTTCTTTTTCACGGACTATGCACATTCATTCGAGCTTGACGCAAATTTGAAACAAAGTTGCAGTTAATCTATACTTAAGTCTAAGAAATAATGAGTGTCAAGCCATTCTAATGTCCAATTTGAAAATGATTTTCTTCGCATTATGATTGGCGGTCAAACGAATAACGAGGAAGATGCTAAAAGAGTTATCAAAACTGTGTGAAGAAAAAAAAGCCTTTTCTGTTTTGTAAATTGAAAAAAAAGTTTTGTCAGAAAAATTGTGTATGGGACTGTGCGATTGTCTAGGACACATCATTCACCTAACATCCTTGAAATTTGACACAAAATAATTTCGGACACTAGGGGTGTGCACCTCGATTGCTTTTTTTTTTAATTTCTTCTTTTTTTTTAATAATTAACTTTTTGAACTAAGGATTTCAGAAGGAAAGAAAAACAAAACGTACCTTACCATTTTTTTTCATTCGAAATAGCTTTTTTTTTCTGCACAAGATGAAGTATACTCCGAATCTTTCAGTTCATTCCAGCATGTTTTACAAACGTTTTTATTGTAGCTGCATTCCTAGGCTAAACTCAATTCAATTCAAGAACCTAGCTATCGAGCGTAATGTTACTGGAGACTATGAATTCGAATACAACTAATAATTTTGAATAAGACTTTTCAAATGTTTCTTGTAGTCGTTTTGCTGAACTTCTAATTATGTTACAAAAATCCATAGTGTGAAAAAGTTATTAATGGTGCCGCAGCAGCCAATGAAATCATTAAAACATAATGATGTCGGAAAAATTTGGCTGATTTTCCTAATCGATTTTTTGAATTTCAAGCAAAGGCTGAAAAAATCTCGTGAAATCTCGAATTCCCGATGTTGGATGTCCAAATAGGCAAAATTTTACTTTAATTACTTTTTTTTTTTTACTATTCTTTAAAAAAATATTTATTTATTTTTCTTTTTTTCTATGGTGACATCGTTTTTTTTTTTTTTAATTATTAAATTTTCTCACAACATCAAGAAATGATAAACGATAGGGGTAATATGTTCCAAGAAATATAAATATAAATTCAGACATACTTGATTTTACTTGTAATTAGAATTATATATGTGAATGTAACTTCAATAAATGTAAACAATTCAGAAATGTTTGACTGAAGATCTATGACGCGTCTCGTATGCAATATGCGGTGACTTCCACGATTTTTCAGCTACTTCTCTTTTCTTCACTTGAAAATGTTTTCAGGCATAGGGCTCATAGAAGTGTAGCCAATACAAAAAAAAACTTAGATTTTAAACCAAAAATAAGTGGAAAAGAATGAAAAAGAAACAGGAAAAAAGGATCGTTTTGGTGAATTTTTAAAAAAATAAGGGGAGGGGGGGAATATCTCCGTAAGGGTTCCTCTTGGTACGAATATTCATGCTTTTAATTTTTTTTCCTCTAGTCCCTCAAAAGAATGTTAATAGTTGAAAAAATGCTCGCTCCTCCTCTAAACAAAAATAATGACAATAAAACTGTCAAAACTGAAAAAAAAGAAGGACCCTATCTCCGAAACGGGGTGGGAGATAAGGGAAAACGGTGGGCATATTTGGATTTAGGGCCTCAAAAATGACATGACATCCTAACTTGTAACTAACTTTTGAAAGATCTTGGCCCCCTTTCAAAAAAGAACAAATAGCAAAAAAAATTACGGATTGCTTCTTTCTTGTTACTCAATAATTAGATTCAACCCATATCCTTTTTCTTGAAAATTATTCATTTCTTTTGAGCTCTTTATCATATTTACCCCTACATGTTCTGTTAAAAATGTGTGCGTGCGGTGGTGCGCATAGTTCTGAGCGGCGAAAAAGGACGAGGTGTTGGAAGAGAACGAAACCTTCAATAAGACTTCTCGGAATACACGCGAGGACAGAACGACACGTGTTTGGAGATTGATTTAAGTAAATAGGTAATCGAAGGTAGAATTTCAAACCGGGTCGCATGTATTAATAGCGTTAAAGAGTTTTTGATGATAACTATCTGCTTATGCCGTTAACCAATAAAGTCATTCATTAGTTGTTGCTATGATGCTAATACTCTAGGGATGCACCGATAAACAAATTAGCCGATTACCGATTAATCGGCTGTTGATAATAATCGACCGATTCATCGGCTGAGCCGATTAATGATAAGGATGATTGTATTTCTACTACAAATTTTACGATCACTGTTTTTTCTCTCTTATACAATTCCAAGTTTAGAAATAGTAAGCAATTTATTTCTGAGAGAATATTTTTTTCTTTTCATTTTGCTAATTTTCACAAAATAATTTCAACATTTTATCAAATTTCTTAGAACCAATTTTCATATTATTGTTAATAAAATTATTAACACATTGTTTGTTGTTTGTTATGTTAATTGGAAATAAAATAAAAAAATAGGGTGGGGAGGGGGAGTCTGTGGTGAACATACCAGTTTAGGAGTACATACTTTTATTTCATTTTTAATAATTAGTAGCAATTTAATTCTGTCTTTTATTCTTTGAAAATTAGAGGTTATCTAAAAACAGAAAGCACTGTGCTAAGGAGAAAACTATCGCCACATGAAAAATGTTGCAACATTGTCTATGTATATTTATTCAAATTAGGAGAATTAATTTAAAAAAATCTTTATATCAACTGTGAGGATTATTAACACTGTTAATAAAATTATTTATCATAGTTTCTTAGTGAAGATATACTTTAAAGAATAATATTTGAAAAATATTTTTTCGGCCGATTAATCTGCCCGATTTTGCCGATTATTAACAATCGGCAAAGTGGCCTATTATGGCTAATTAAACGGTGCATCCCTACTCTTAATGATGCTTTAATAAAATTTGTGCGCACAGCAGAACATCACCGGCAAAATGGTGGCACATTTCAAAGGAAAAAAAAACATCGTTTCAGAATTTGAAAACTTAAAAAATAATTTAAAAGATGTTTGTGTGGTTGAAAATACCACTCAGGTATCCGAGCCCGAGTAGATGAAATCTACTCGATTTAAAGCAGGATAGGTACGGCTTCCGTTTTTTTTACGAGCACCATTAAGGCGGAAGATCGTTTTAGCTCAACACACATGCCATAAGGACCCGTCTGTAGGGTCGGCATCCGTTCATAACACACTTTCACATACAGAAGGGACAACGACAGGAGAGAAAGTACGTCTATGTCCGAGCCGGGATTCAAACCCCGGGCCACCGCATCACGGTCAGGCGTCTCTGACCACTTGACAAGGTGGCCTACATAAGTTAAAAGTTCTTTGTACCACATGAAAAATCGAGTGCTTTCAGTACTTATAAATTCAGTTTTCTTTTAGGGCTTAAGCAAACAATAATAACTTGAATTCGTTTCGAACGAAAAAAAGTTTTCATCAACAAAAATTGCAGCCGGATCAATTACTCTGTGTTTCTCATAGTAATTATTCTGTACTGCATCAATTCGAGTTTTCTCATCTCATACAAAAAGAACATTCATGAAAAGCAATGGATTAAAAGTTGGATCATAATACATGAAACAATCACTAGGAAATAAATGATCTGGGTAGTGCAGTACGAAATGTACGCAATTGTTATGTTACGCAGAGGTACTGCAACGTGGTGATGGCAAATTTTCAACAATCTTGGCATTACAACCGTTTTAAAAGATCCATTAAAACATGAAAATTCCGTCAAATAAATACATTCGTCCCTTAAAACAATTCAAATTTAAAATAACCTGCCAAATTTTTATGTAAAAAAGCCATTAAATTCCATTGAAGTGTAAAATTAATCTGTCAACTCAATTATTTATCGCCAAATTTACGACGTGGTCATGCTATCAAAGATAAAGGTCTTTGACCCTATCGTAATCCAGCCTCATTCAAAATTACCTTTAAGTTAATGAAATAGCGAACCTCCGAAACATTCAAATTCTATAACGTACAAAACAAATTGAGGACTTTTCTGGATGTGTTTATAGATCAAAATGTTCTCAATCGAACTTGTGACAAGAAAGAGCATTAAATTCAAATTTTAAATCAATAACAATAGCGTTCCTCAGAGATTTGCCACGAATTGTAGCCGGTTAACGATATACATTTGCTCAAGTTTGGTGACATAAATATTAACTTATGGTTATCGGTCAGTCAGGCACATTTTTTCTTTTCTTTTCTTTTTCTTTTTTTTGAGTTATTTCTAACTTTGTAAAAACCTTTGCTGTTCAATTGCATTGCTCAATGTCCGAAAATGACTCTTGTCCTCGTCCAGTGTTTCAAGGTAACGAGTGTGGAATAAGTTTCCTTTGCTTCGTAAAGTATTTTGGAATTTCTTTGAATCATGGTTCTTAATGTGCCCCGATGTATTTCACGGTTACTTTCTTTTTGAATTGGTCCTAAATTACTTTGCCTACCATTGCTTAAGATACCAGACTTCTGCGGTTCCGTCGATTGCCGATAAAGTTCGCTGAATTTACCATGTGTCCGTGAATCATTTTCGTGTTCTTTAGAAGCCAATTTGAATTGGAAATTGAAAATTCTTCGTGTTTTCTCACCAGATCAGGTTTTTTTTTCTCCTGGCTGTTGGGTATTTTGAATGCTGTTGCATATGCGTGGGAATTTTTTTCCCTTTCGGGATATCATATAGTTTCGATGCTTTTGCGTCTAAGTAGTAAGTCACTTGGTAACATTCTTTCCTCTTCAGTTTTCTTTGTTCTTTCATAAAGAATGTAAAAGGCAACAGTTAAATTTCGCAGAGTGGCTCACTGGAGGGAGAGAAGTATGCCATAGTCTGTTTAATTCTGAAAGTTTCAGAAGACATTGGAATTTTTTGTGTCTTTTTAGGGGTTTTTTTGGGGGGGGGGGGGGGAGTCAAAAGGGAGTGCTCTCTATTTTTTCTTTTTTAAGGGATTGCATATTATTGCTCTTTAGATAATGAACACCCTTTAATTTTGAATAAATAAATAAAATAGTAATAGTAGTAATTCTAAGATGAAATCAATTTTCTTTTCTCTATACATAAAATAATAATTGAAAATTTTTCAGTATTTTGAATTATATAGTGATTACTGTCGTGACTTTTTCCACTTTATTTTATTAGAATCTTCCCTCTGTTTTGGGGCAGGCAGCCCTTTTAGGTTCTGATACGCAGCAGGATTGATAAACAGAAAAACAAATTCAATGAAAGCTAGGATCTTTACTTTAACCCTTCACTGCACGGTGTGCCAGATCTGGCACAAACCAAATAAACCCTCATATATTCCTATGATTTTTAAATGCAGTTAAACTGAGCTTTATGCCTCTTCTGGAACATTGCTATAACAGTTTAGTGTGATTTTTATGAACTAGTTAGTTGAACTAGTCTAAGTATTACAGTTCTTGCTTTTGAAAAATAGAGTGTCTGCATTACGGTAAAAAGTGTGCTTAATCATTATTTCCTCTGTTCTAAATATGTTTAAATGTATATGCTGTACTTAGTGGCAAAAATTTGTTTGTTCCACTTATGGCACAAAACACATTGTAGATTATTACTTATCAGTATAAGCACATACTATGTGCTTTGTGGAATATGTAAGGGCGATTCTCTGTAAACTGGTAATTGGCTGTCCGGACTGAGTATTTTAAAAATAATAAAGTGTAATAAAGTAATTATCGCTCTTAATACAAGTAAAGCATCCATACTTTGTGGCCCAATTGTATTTGGAGTGATAACAATTTAATTTTTTTTTCTAGAAATTATCTAAGTGCCAAAAACACAGTCCCCTGGCTGTCCCAATCCCATAGTCTGACTGTTAAAGATAGTATTTCAAAAAACCTATTAACACTACATAAATTTGGCAATTAATATCTAAAAATAGAATAATGAAGCTATATTTTTCTTATGAAATAAGGTATAATTACTTATTTCTAAAACTTAAAATTGTCATGTAAATTCTGTCCGGAGTTTTTTCAAACAGTCCCCTGCAACAAATTCACAGCTGTAATAAGAAAAATCTATAACTTTTGCAAATTCTTTTTGGCATGAAGTTTAAAGTAATCAGTGTGAATTTGACGAAATCGCCGAGAACGGTGTTGAAACGCTACTTTGCTTAGTTTGAGAGCCACATTTGTGCTGAAAGTATGCATCGTGATCGTTGCGAAAACAGTCCTCTGGGAAGTGATTTTATTAATGTCAATTAATTTAATTATAAAACATATTAGTTATTATGTCCACGATTTGTGCCTCAATTTATAGGTAGTCTCGTAACTAATTATGTTCCAATAGTTTTGCAGATATTACGCAACAAAGAGCAAAAACACAGTCACCTGGCACAGTCCCCTGCCTAGTTATACTAGGCGGGGGACTTACCCCCTATCATGATTTATCAGAAAAACACAAACTTCAATTGGCCCTCTTTCAAACTAAAGTAATAGATTCATTTTCTGTGCAATAGTATTATAATTATACGAACATTTCAAAAAACCGTGCCCGGACAGATTTCGTGTGAAAAATGACGAGTTTACAGAGAATCGCCCGTAAAACAAACAGTTAAAACATCATTTTTGGTGCAAATTTTTAAGATTAATTTTTTTCTTCATTTTTCCTCAACTCGGGGCTATTTAAAGGTAACATATAATTTTTTTCATGAAAATAAAAAAAATCGTGCAGTGAAGGGTTAAATGCATTTTACGCAAAACTTAAAAAAAAAAATCCATTTTGATTCTCACTCCCTCAATTTTTGCTGCAATATTTTACAACTCTCGTTTCTATATTATAAATTCTTCTATTTAACATTTCTGCTACTCGTGTAGTTTTCTCAATTTTGCTGCGATTTTCGTAATGGTATTTTGACATCAAGCAATAAATAAATAAATAAATATGTCTGCTGCCCCTACGAAGCCATCATCTATATTTATCTGTTAATTTTTTCCACTGAATCTTTATCATGGGTTTCTATGACGTACTGAATACTTTTTTTCGCAAAGAAATGTTTTAAACATACATTTAAGCCGCCCTTAAGTTTGCAGATTCTCGGTCACACCAAAATATCTGCATTTTCTCTTTTAGTTTTACGTAGATGTTTTATTTATTTATTTTATTTTTTTAATCACTTTTGTTCATTTTATGTCACCCTCCAGATATTTTGTTCCTGCTGCGCTTAACTCTCAGTGTCCTTACTCCAGACATATTGATGGTCAGCTTCATTAAAATTTTAAATGTCATTTAGTTTGTAAAAAATAAAGCTGATGGTTATTTTAAGACTGACCTCTCTCTCATTTTCTCTAATTCCCACACTTCTGGTGACGCGCAAAAGGTTTGGAACCATTGGTGTAGAATGTGGCTAATCAATGCCGGATCTAGGGGAGAGCAGATTGGTGCCCCTTGTCCCGCCGAAAACTTGTGGGGGGGGGGGGGATAAAGTTAGTTGCTGAGATGCATTATTAGGGGCCCCTTGCAGATAAACGGAAATATTTTGTGTGCCTTCTTATATCTCCTTCGGAGCCCCTATTTAGCGTGAACCCTTTAGCAACATGGTAATTCCGCCATTGGGCAAAATCATCACATTTTGTGGCTTTTCTCGTCGAAACTCGATGCAAAAACTTGAACAAGAAGTTCTGTCAAGATTCAAGAACTAAACGAGCCTACTTTCCCGTACATCGACATCGGCATTGTAGCATCTGATCAATATTCTCTTGATTATCTGAAACTAAAAACTATGTCAAACATATCTTTATAGCACTTAAAGCTGATTTCTGAAAGCAAAATATACCCCTCTCATCAGATAAAATAGACACGTAAAAAGTAAATAAACGAGTCAATAAAGTTTTGTCACACCTTTTAAAGCAGTGGTGGCCAACCCGCGGCACGCGTGCCACAGTGTGGCACGGCGGAGCATTTAGAGTGGCACGCGAAGACTTATTGAAATTTTTTCAAAATTGAGAAAATAATGTTGTTTTCAGCAATTTTGTGGAATTTTTTAAACTTATTCTCATAGTTGAAAAAATCCCTTTAAAATCTTACTGCTAATTCATTTGTATTTAATTTTAATATAATACGTTATAATATGGTCAAAAGCTTAATCTGGAGAAGTAATCGTGCGTTCCATAAATGATTTGGGCAAGAATCCAAAGAGCGGGAGCTGGAGGGGGGGGGGGAACGTTCCTAAAATCCTAAGTGATTCTGAGGATTCCGACTCTGACACGGATGGTTTTTTAACGGATGGCACAATTTAATCACGCTCTATACCAAAGATGGTTCAGCAAATGACCAGAAATTTGAATTATCACTGCCAGGAAAGTCTTTGGACTAAAACTTTATAAATTATCTTAACTGTTAGCCACTGTCGGATCTAGAAGAGAGCAAGGGGGCCCTAGCTTCGGGCAGCAAAACTTAAGTGTATCGAAAGCCCAAATGCGGTTCTAAAAATGTGTCATGAACTCCCTAGGAGTCCAAAAAATTCTTATAATTACGTTTCTCGCCCTCTTATTGCAGAAAATTTCTGGAGAAGTGTTCCGACCCCCACTTCCTTTCCAATGATCCTTGTGTTTAAAAATGCATTTTAGTGCATTAATTCTAAACATTTCCAGAGAAAAACCGCTTTTCTACCTCTTCTCTTAAATTAGCCAAATGTATCCTAAAATGACATTTTTGAAACTTCTATTTCAAAAAGATTGCAGTGCGGATTCCCCTTTTCCTTGCCTGACGTCGCCAACTTTGTGTATGGGTTTTTAAACGAAGAAGCCTTTAACATCACCAACTATAACACGAATTGCATGGTAAGAGCCAAAAGATGGAAACATTTCTGGAGGGACCCTAACTCTCCTAAACAATCTAAGAATGCATCTTTCAGTTTTGAATTTTGAAATTATTAATGGAAGAGCAAGCACTACTTCCTCCAATATCTCAAAATATAGTCTAAAACTCCATGTTTAAAACTTCAGTTTAAAAAAGTGTCCCATGACAGCCTCCAAATCCCGGGCCTTCCAAAGTTATTAAAAATAGTCAAAAATTTATTTACAGACTTTAATTTAGAAAACTTTCGTGTGAAGGGCTGCCGAACTCACAGTTTCCCAAACGTTACTACAATAGATGCTGTGAAATTAAAGTTAAACCGCGAAGAGATGGCGGGTTGATTGGAAATGGAAATGGACCACTTCATTTAAAAATAGGTTGGATTAGCGAGAAAGCATAACTTCACTGTTTACGCGTTCCAGCAAATCAAAGGTCAGAATCCAGGTTCGTTTCCGCTTCCAGTCGATCCACCATCTCTTTGCGGTTCAACTATACGTGTTTACGATTTCAGTTTTGAAAACTCTCCGATAGATATCGCTACATTCTCCCTCTTATTTAAAGTCTGCAGATATGGCCTAGACCTGAACCTTTCGTTCTCAATGATTACTCAAAAATGACTTCACACAATGTCGCGTAAAATTTCAATGGAAACCCTGAAAGGTAACTTTCTCCTATCGTTTTCAAATAAAACCTAAAGTCACATTTTAGGACAATTTCGAACACGCTTAAGAAGAGATGAACTTGATAACATTAAGGTTTCGCTCTATGTGAGTCAACAATTGTACTTTTCAAACTTCAATGTTGAAAATTTTCCAGAGAGCGAGAGCCCCTACCAATTTACCGTTTACATAACCTGACCAAAGATAGCAAAAAACGAGTTTTCCCTGCACAGAGCTTCTTCTCTGCTCAAACTTAGAGAAATAATATAGTATTTGAGTAAAAGTTACACAATCAGCCCATAAATAAAAAAAATTCCCTTTTTTGTCATTGAAAAATTCAAAGTGGCACGCGAAATATTTATTTTCCCGAAAGTGGCACTTTTCCCAAAAAGGTTGGCCACCCCTGTTTTAAAGAATGTAACTGTTATAGTTCTTCCGTAGAAAAATCCCACAATCGTTTTCAAAAGAAAAAAAATTAAATAAATAAAATAAAAGTACAAAGAACTTCAAAACACATTTTATCAAAGAAAGAAAAAAAACTTGTTCGTTAATAAAATGTCTTGAATTTCATTTTTAATCCGTTGCCGGTTGTTAAGTATAAATAAGGAATAAAATTCTCTCGTTAATGAAAAATTTTTGTTAACAAAAAAAAAATCGTCTGATAAAAAAAAAATAATAATAATAAATTAAACAAACAAATAAATAAATAAACAAAAAATCGTCTGCCCAGTCAGTCATTTTTTCTGAGCCTGCATTTCCGCCATGTTTGCGGAGTCGGAGTCGGAATCAGAGTCCTCACAGAAGATTATTCAGAAAAGTACTTTACAATACATTATTTATCAAAACCATTTTCTTACAAAGTTAGTTTGAAGGAAATCCGCCTTGAAGTTCAGAATCAACATTCAATTTAAATTTCTCCGTAGGCGCTCATGTTAAATTTTTTTCTGAACGGTTCATCATTGAACGAAAAATGGTTCAAATTAAAAAGTGAAATATAGGAATGAGCCTCTCCGAGATCTTTCGAACAAAAAAAAGTTTATTCAATTAGGTTGTTTGAACGGCTCAAAGTTGAACCAAAAATTGTTCAAATCGAAAAATCAGGTTCATACCCCATTTCGCCTTCGAAACTTCCCATTGATATGTCACTATGAATGGAGCGATAAGGTGCTTTCCAATGAACAATAGATATCCGCAGTGCTGAGTTGACAGTTGATGTCTTCGCCTTTTACTGAGAGGGGGTTAGGGATTTTTCTAGGGATATTTCTTCTGCCGTAGTTATGTAAAACTAGTTCTCTGGCTAGCGATCTAGCCAAACTTTAAACTGAGGGTAACTCCTTATCAAATAAAGCAAAAAAAAAAAAAAAAAACACGGCCAGATTTTCACGAAATTTGCACTTTTTGACATCTTAAATGTATACATTATTTTTTAAAATTCTAACATTTATAATTGTTGAATATTTATTTTTTGAATTTCGTTAAAAAGCCTTTTTTTAACCTTACCGGCAGACTTGAAATTATTATAACTAAAGTTCTGTGGAAGCGACCGACTTTTTAAATAACTCATTTCAAAGATAATTTATATGCAATTTTTTATGCAATTTGAATACTTTATGAAAATGTTTCTTTTTAAGCTGTAATTTAAAATTTTTGAAATAATGGCATTTCAGAATTTTGTAAAAATATGTAGGATTCAAAATATATTTTAATGAATATATTTGAAAGTTATCTGAGTTGGACCATGTAGAAACTAGTAATTAGCAAAAATTGAAAAATAGGGTCCTAAATTGCACAATAGGGTCATACATTACTTAGTGTAAATGCTGATCCCTTCATGGAGAAGACGTTTTAGATGTATTCAGTAAGATGCGTTAAAAATCTTATAAGTACAGTACAAAACCTTTTATTCGGGAACCAAAAAATCGGGAAACCAGAAAACCGGGAAATTTTGTCGATTTTCCCGGAATCTTTTAAAATACGCAATTTTGTCACTTTTTAGAAAGGAAACTTTTTTTTTTCTTTTTTTTTTTTTGAAATAAATAAATAAATGAATATGAAGGGTTTCTTATGAATACCTTGTTACTCGCAAAAAGCGTAGAAAATTGTTACAAAAACAAACTTTTTGTAACTGAAAGTAAGAAGCTGAAATTAAAGGGTCAAGCGGGGCAAAATTTCCGAAATATTTTCTTGAATTTCAAAGTATTCTAGTAAATAAAACATTTTCCTATTTTATTCCAGCTGTAAACTGAAGAAATAAATATTGTCACCTTCTAATGCAATCTTATACTGAATGATCATTAATTAAAGCCGTTTAGAGATTAAGAGCAAGAATCTGAGAAACTCACGCCTAGCATTATGAGGTGATTCATGACCTCTCAGATTTTCTCCCAAAAATTACCAAATGTTTATTATCTTATTGAAAGACCAAATCCAGAATGTTTTGCTCTAAAGTTGAGTTGTTTAGTTTTTATGGATCCCTAAAGTTTAAGGTGCGGCATCAAAAATTAAGCGGATTTTCAAGACATGGAAATTGCTGTGAGCCAAAACTCTTACCAGGAACTGTTAAACTGCAATTTTCTTTTTGTATATGGAATATAGAAGGTTGAAACTTTACAAAATGAATGTTAAATTTGTGGTAAGTTGTTGCCGTAAGGTCAGTGAAGGCCCTCAAAACAGGGCAGTTTTGACGTTTTTTAGCGTTTTTGAGGTCTAAAAACAGCTTGTACATTTCAGTTGGCACGGCAAAAATAGTGTCGTTTGAAAGACCAGTGTAAGCACTTTAAAATAATGTATAAATAACCGAGGAAAGTTCAACGTGCTTTTAGTTGCGTAAGGCCGAAATATGAGAAATGTCATATTTTACCGATATTCAAACGGTCATAACTTCCTCTGCCAACAACATATTGAAATATTTTTTTTGCCAATGTCATGCTCTATTCTTTGTCTTAACAGAACAGTTGAGTCCTTTGAGGCGAAATGTGAAAAAATTTTTTACAAAAAATGCACAGAAAAAAATAAATTTTTTGTAAAAAAATTTTTCACATTTCGCCTCAAAGGACTCAACTGTTCTGTTAAGACAAAGAATAGAGCATGACATTGGCAAAAAAAATATTTCAATATGTTGTTGGCAGAGGAAGTTATGACCGTTTGAATATCGGTAAAATATGACATTTCTCATATTTCGGCCTTACGCAACTAAAAGCACGTTGAACTTTCCTCGGTTATTTATACATTATTTTAAAGTGCTTACACTGGTCTTTCAAACGACACTACTTTTGCCGAGCCAACTGAAATGTACAAGCTGTTTTTGGACCTCAAAAACGCTAAAAAACGTCAAAAATGCACTGTTTTGAGGGCCTTCACTGATCTTACGGCAACAACTTACCACAAATTTAACATTCATTTTGTAAAGTTTCAACCTTCTATATTTCATATACAAAAAGAAAATTGGAGTTAAACAGTTCCTGGTAAGAGTTTTGGCTCACAGCGATTTCCATGTCTTGAAAATCCGCTTAATTTTTGATGCCGCACCTTCAACTTTAGGGGTCCATAAAAACTAAACAACTCAACTTTAGAGCAAAACATTCTGGATTTGGTCTTTCAATAAGATAATAAACATTTGGTAATTTTTTGGTAAAAATCTGAGAGGTCATGAATCACAGGCGTGACACTCTCTCAGATTCTTGCTCTTAAGGCTACAGTGGACAAATAAAATTGCTTTTTTTCAATTATTGATTTACATGTCTAAAACTTTGTGTGTGTGCTTGTATTATTGTATATTTACTACATCTAAAAGCATAAAAAACACAAATTAGTGCAAAAACAATGAATAATTTTTTCCAAATTTCAAATTTAAATATTTTTTTAACAAAATTTCAAAATGTTCCTAGCGTCACAATTTTTTTTTTCAAACTTTGCATTTCCACTTAATTTCCAATCATTAGGCATGATTTCCCCGAAATAAGCTGAAATTCTCCAATTTTTTTGGTTTGTTCCTGATCTCAGAAGGTGTTATTCGATTTCAATATATTTTTTAAAATTTCGGAAGACTTCACCAATCGTAACTTTCCTTCCAAGAGCATAAAAATGAAACATTGAAATAAAAATTTTAAAATACCACTAAAAACACATGAAAATTTCAATTTTTTAAAAATTTCAGGCTCGTTGCGGGATCGGAAGATATTATCCGATTTCAAAAATTTTTGCTTTGTTTTGTAAGTCTTCACCAATCGCAACTTTTCCACACTGTTACGACTCGAAAATCAAAACTTTGTTTTTTTTCGCTCCACCCTAGTATACAGGGTGTCCAGTAATTATTGACGGGGTTTCTGTACCCCAACTGAACACAAGACTGGAATAAGGCTGCAATATCTTAAAAGAGAAATTTCTATTGATATTAACACAATGCAAAAGCAGCAATTAACAATTTTTACCTTAGTCTCGAAAACGAACCCTTTTTTAAAAGGGAAAGGAAAGAAGAAAAAAACGCGTTCATAGTAACGAATTTATTTAACACACTAGTAGAAATTTATGTTCAAAAATTTGTTTCTTGCCCTTTCCTTAATTTTATTTCTTTTCACAACATTATCGAAAAGTGCGCCCTTTCCCCTCCCCCCCCCTTTTTTTTTTGAATATGAGGGTCTTTCGTCTTGTGAATAACTAAATTTTTTGGTTTTTAAATTATTTTAACACTAGTATTTTTCAATATTCTGATATTTACAAACATTTCTGAACCGTTTTCTTCTTATTTTAAGATGGTTTGCAAATTAATATAGTAATTTGGGCTTCATAAACAATTGGCAAACAGCGCTATTTAGCGATCCAGAAAACCGGGAAATTCAGATATCCGGCATAGCGATGGTCCCAAACATCCCGGATGACTGGTTCTCACCTGTATTTCAAAAAAATTTTCAAAAACAGTAAACTTTTTAAATTGAATCATATTTGAGATTATGTTTTGTGAAAAAGATTTCTTTTCAAAACATAGTTAAATTACAAATCAAATTAAATGCATAAGATTCTCTTTGAAATGAACTTACGTGAGAACTCCATAAGCTCTCGTAAAATTAAAGTTTAATGCATTACTGTAAAAGCAAAAATAACAGAAATGTTCTACATTATTTTTTCAAAAAATTTCAAAGACAACTTGAATTTTTTTTGCGTTTTATATTTCAATTGTTTGCAAAGTTTATTTCTCTCCCGAAAAGTATTTAACTTCATGAAGTTGCATTTAACATGAGTTATTATACATCTCTGTAGCTCACCATATTAAACTTGAGTTATAATTGAGCAAGTAAATAAAAGGCCTTTTTAACTTATTAAGGGCTGAATTCAAGTGAAACACCATTGCAATCGCTTCTAGGCGACCGCAATTGCAATCGCTACTGGAAGTTGAATTAAAATAGAATAGTTTTTTCTATGGCATCGTTTCTTGTTGTAAATTCTTGCTCTGCAGCCTTTTTCCGTGGAACATTTCCAATATATTTTGTCCTTTCTTTTGGTATTTATTTTATAAGTATACTTATTGTACACCAAAAGTTTTCCCCCTCTGTTCGAATTGATGTACTGAAAACTGTCCATGCTGATAATACGAACGCTGGACGCCGAATGAAAAAAAACCACGTGGGTGGGTGCAGTGCATACGCGTAGGGAGAAAGAGAACCGGTTGGGGGAAATTTTCGGGAAAAAATATCCCCGAAACTATCCCTAGGTTGACCACCCGATGGTTTGATTGACAACTGACCCAGCCCACTGGGAGGGACAGACTCATCACACAGTTTCGAAGGCGAAATGGGGTAGACACCGACAGACCGACCGACCGACAGACACACAAATTCCCCATCTCAATACCCTACTTTCAAATTTTTAATTTTTCGATATTTATTTCATTTTTTTGTTTCTTTTTGACTTTTTTTACTTGGCGATATTTTTTTTTACTTGGCGATATTTTTTTGGACTTGGCGATATTTTTTGGACTTGGCGACATTTTTTAGATGCATTAAGCCAATTTTAATGCTTTTTTCGTCTCTTTTATTTTAACGGGAAAGTAGGCTAAAAAAGATGGATGTAGGTGGCAGCGGCAAGTGGATTTTCCTCGTCGGTTTTATAAAAGCGAGGATCCGGCTCTATGGTTAGTTTAAAGGGAAAAGTTAGAACTCGCATTTTAACTGTATGAAAAGATTTCTTCACGCATTTTCGTACAACACTACGTTATTCGGCTCGCCATTGTTTTAACTTCCTTTTTTTTTGCACTTGTGCTTTTTCATTAACTTTCTCGTGTCCCCTATGTTGGCGATGAGAGTCCGAGATACCGGGCCCTGCGACAATGTAATCACACACGTGACGAAGAGGGAGCGAGTGTCCCTCCCATCCTGTCTGCTACGCTCGAGCCCGATGTCCTGAATGCCAATATCGGCGTGACTACACGTCTGGCGTCACATATCGAGTCACCAGACCTTGACGGTATAAGGAACGGAAAATTCTTAACGGAGCTTGGAAAGTGAAAAGGAAGTTTGAGCTGTGGATGCTTTTAGTGCAGATCAAAAATTAGTTTTCCATGAGGAGGGGCTGTTTGTAAAATGAAGGCACACTCTTGTATTGATGTTTTTGACCACCCCGCTTTGTCACATGTCACGCTATTTTTTATAAACATTGTTTGTTATACAATGCTTGGTGTCACACTTCTTGTTACCCCCTTCTCACCCTTGTCACAAATTTCCACAGTTTCGCGAATCCCCTCCCTTCTTCAAAGCTTGAGATCGTTTGTAGACAGACAGGCACGTCATTTCGAGGGGGGGGGGGTCGTTTGCCCTCCTCCTAACTTGAGGAAATCAAGGTATTTGCATATCAGTGGGCGTGTTTTTTGTCGTTTTTCGATGAAATTGCATTGGAATAACTTGAAATGACGGCACTGTAGACAGAGCCTTAAAAAAGTGAATAGAGACACGTAAAATGTGTCATCAGGAATAATGTTCATCAAATAGTGCATATTATAAAATTTTGTTACAGTGCAGTCTGGCAAAATTAGCAATCGCTCTCAGCCATGGGACGGTGCGATTAAAAGAAAAAAAATCTGGTGTGGACTCCATACTACTTTCTTTTACATCTATATTAAATAATCAATGATTTCTAATAACTTAAAAAAAGAAAGAAAAAAGTGGAAGGGGAGGGGAATACTTAGGAACGTTCTTTAGAATCAACACCTCTTTAAGGAATAACTTTTCCCCTTCATTTTGCCCCCTGACATTCTCCTACACGTATAAAACTTCTGGAAACGTAGATAATTAATTTCAAATGTTTTGTTGATGAAAAGTATTGTTTTTATTAACAACTATGATTTAAAATTGCATAAAATTGTATGGATCATTTAACATGTATAAAAAACAACTATACAATACCTTAGAGGGTGTAAGAAAACATCTTAAATAATTACATCCTTAGTTCCGTTAATTACATCCTTAGTTCCTTAGTTTAAAGAATTGAATCTGGACCGATGCAAAAATGGGTTTTGTTTCCTTTTCTAACTATCGATTATTTTAATATGCTTTAATGGGTTACTCGCTAACTATCGCCAATATAGCTTCAAATTGAAACCAGATTCAAAAAATGAATTTTCACGAAGTGGTCGCCAACACTTAAGTTTGAATTGAAATTAACACCGATTTGCCTCGAAAAAGATGTATAAGACCCCCTTTGGAACATCCGAATGCAATGAAGAGAGGAGGTGTATTGTATAACTAGACCCTACTTCGAGTCCACATGTAAAACTTCAGCCTTTTTTGGATTACCGTTTTTGAGTTATGCGAGTTACATCCGCACATACAGATGTCACTAGAAAACTCGTTGTAATTATCTCGTGAATGATCAAAAATGGATATTTCGGCTGTTGTTCATGCGTTCGAAGGTACATATACACGTGCGGACAAGCGGAAAAAACTTCTCGACGCTCATTCGGGGGTGAGTAAAATGGAAATTTAGGCCGAATGGAAATTGAGGGAAATGTTTTCCACGATTACAATACTTCCTTTACCGAGTAGAAGGAAATAAGAATGACGCTTTAAAAATCATCTGTCAGTCGCTACCTCAAAAAATTAATAACTGACCTTGAACTGTTCAAAAGGCATAAAAGTAATTGGTAAAAAAGTTTTCCTTCTTAATCTAGGTGCAGCCTGCAGCCGTCATGAA
The DNA here is from genome assembly GCA_038373865.1 of Uloborus plumipes. Lineage (NCBI taxonomy): Eukaryota > Metazoa > Arthropoda > Arachnida > Araneae > Uloboridae > Uloborus > Uloborus plumipes. The sequence goes on from JAXGGA010005729.1 coordinate 43,574, forward strand.
CTAATTTATTAAAAATAATTTCCTATATATACTAATGTATCTAGGTATAAATTAATTTCTATTTAATTAAAAAAAATAATCGGTTTGCACTTGGAGTAAAAAGTGTGTCCGCTGTTTTAAAAAGCAGCGACTTTTGAAACTGATATTACTAGCCGCTGGCCACAAGAAAGTTTCCCTATAGTTTTGGCATTTACTTGATATTGCTCCTTTTTTTTTTCTCCAAGACCCTAAAATACTCTCTGAAATTTTTTGGAGGAGCGATTCATTCATTTCGGAGGATTGAAATAGACTTGAGTAAAGAACATAACGCTTATTAATGCCATAAAAAATTCTTTTTTATGAATGACATTGCAAATGGCAGAGAAAGAAAAATGTACACTATTAGTATTTGGATATACAGGGTGTTTCGTTTTAACTTGCATGACCTTTATTTTCGTAACATAACTAGCTGTCGTGGCCGTCACGAAACTGTCTTCTATATCTATCTTATGAATTCCGGTTACAAAATAAACTACGTACTCGCCCGAATAATTGGAGACAGCTCCAATTTCCCAATTATCGTAATAACCCTGCAAATGCAGAATCAATGAGCGAAATCGGAAATCATTGCAAAAGCCTTGTTTAGATTAATTGCAAACATTTTATTTGTTAGTAAAAAGAAGTTGGCAACAGTTAAAAATTTCAAATCATTGAAAGTTTTCAGCTGTTTTGATAATTATATAGCGTGAAAGCGATTTTTTAATGAATTAATTTTTCGCATTATTGACTAAGCGCAAAAATCACCCCATCCTCCCCCCTGGGGCAATTGGCGCCAAAATTTAATCGATGCTTGCTTCCATATTGGGTTAGTGTTATTCCAAATTTCATTCAAATCGCAGCAATATTTCTCGACATACAGTAGGTGCAATAACAAAATAAGTACTTTTGATTGCTCCACCCCCCTTTGAGATATTGACACACAAATTGAATCAGCACTTGTACTCAATAGGGTCTACCTATGGACCAATTTTCGTTTGATTCCGCTGGTTACTTCTTGAGATATAGCAATCACCCACGCGCAGAACACGTGCGATTGCTCCACCCACCCCTTTGAGATATTGACACACAAATTAAATCAGCACCTGTACTCAATAGGGTCTATATATGGATCAATTTTCGTTTGATTCCGCCAGTTACTTCCTGAGATATAGCAATCACCCACGCGCAGAACACGTGCGATTGCTCCACCCCCCTTTGAGATATTGACACGCAAATTGAATCAGCACCTGTACTCAGTAGGGTGTACCTATGGACCAATTTTCGTTTGATTCCGCCGGTTACTTCCTGAGACATAGCAATCACCCACGCGCAGAACACGTGCGATTGCTCCACCCCCCTTGGAGGAATTCGCTAAAAAAAGTCAGGTGCACCAGTTAACATGGTACATATGTGCAAAAATTTTTGTTCGATTTCAGGCAGTAGTTTTTGCTCTAGCACGGCCACAAAAACTGGTCACACACATACAGACTCACACACAGACAGACACACAGACAGACATTTTCCAAAAATGGTCGAAATGGACTCAGCGCACCTCAAAACGTGCAAATCCGTCAAAATTCGACATTCGAACATTTTCACGAATCCAATACTTTCTTCTATATATTAGATATAGAAGAAAGTAAAAATGAAGTGCAAAATTCCTGAAGATATTAAAATTTTGAAGCAAAAAAACAATATTTAATCAAAAAATATGCAATCTAACTTTTCATTCTTACTCTAAGTCCTCTAACTTATGTTTTAGAAAAAAATCTCCATTGGAAAAAGTGTCCCACACAAGAAATTTGAAAAATTTGCGATTACAACTCGAAGAGATGTTTGAGTTCAAATTTTTGAGGCCCATGCAGAAAATGAGATCGGGATCGGAACGATCCCCCTTTCAGTACAATGAGCGGTTGTCATTCTGCTGAAGCTATATATTCCCCCAAGACGTGTTATTGGCAGCGAGTGTAAAGTGGTGTCACAAAACGCTTCGTTTCATATCTCGGTGAATATTGGTCGTACTAATGTCAAGTTTTTTTATGTTCGAATTTTTTTATGCTCTTGATTTTTCCCTAAATATAAGTTATGGGACCTAGGATACGTGTAAAAAGTTACATTTGTATTTTTTGACTGTTTTTTTTTTTTTTTTTTTCGCTTCAAACTTTTAATATCTTAACTCCTCACCCTCGTTTTGAGCATTTTTGCCATTTTGAATTTTTAATAAAATATAAAACGTTTAAGTATACTTTTGAATTCTATGATGCTAAATTTTCTTAAAATGCAATGAGTGAGAGAACGCTTGACTAAATTTTGAGGCTTTCGATTTTCAATGCATGAAATACGGTCGCTCAGTCGTTAAGAATATCTCTGGCCATCGTCATACTAACATGAGCATAAACTTTATAATTCCAAATGGCAATCTCTTTCTTGTATCACAGATCTATATCAGTATTAAAATTTTACTTTGTATATAGATTTTCATACAGGTTGCTTGAGTCGTTGCTTTACAATTGTATCGGGAAAAAAATCTACCTTGAAATCCTAAAAAAGAAATCTAAGTTAACATGGCTACCCCACTCCACCTAAACAGCAAAAACATTCTTTACGTCACAGAAATTACTTTTTTTTTTTACTTATTAATTTTATAAATGCGAACATCACCGCCTAAGCCTATAGTTCATGAGCTCTTCAGAACTTTTCACCACTATTTTCGTTATGAGATAGCACAATTTAAATGTTCAAAGGTCATTGGTTGATTAGAACCCCTTAAAAATTATATAACACGTTGCACATGACAGTAAATTGATAAAAAAATATTTGAATTTTGACATATTGAATTCAAATTATCCTTTTTACAATCACGAATTGCGATCAGTGTGTGTGTAGCTGTATGTGCGTATGTGTGTAGGACATGGGCCTTCTACCAGGATTTTTTTTTCTCCTTTGAGTGACATAGTAAGTTTCAAGCTTTCAACTCCTTTAGAATTTTCTCTCAGCAATATTATTTTTTAACTCAATGGAGGCGTAAAAAAGAAGAAGAAGAAAAAAAAAAAAAGACGTTGATTAAATCTTTCTCTCCCTCCCAAAAAAGAAAACTCGTGATTTATTTTGGAAAAGGTACAAGTCTCAAATTTTAATTTTTCAATTTTTGCAGCTTTATTGATCAATAATAGTTTTAATTACATGCACTATTGCCTAAAAAATATCAATAGGGAAAATACACATAACTTTTTACCCCGAAAGCAGAATACTGCTAAATCGGCGACGTACGTCGCAGAACAGACGCCGTTGCTGCAGAACAATTCTATTTAAAATTGAGCAACCATAGAAAAAAAAAAAAAAAAACGGCATAGTTCAAAAGCAAAAAAAAAAAAAAAAAACAGTTTCGTTCGTAACCCATGCCTCGCAGAGCAGCAGGCAATAATACCGGCGCCGGCGCCCTGAAAAGTGCCATATAGACCACAGCAGACGTTGCGGGCTACTTGACTTGAGCTTCGACGGACCTTCCCGTTTTTTCCGCAGAACTTCAGTGATGACACTTGCGCAGGCTTCGTTTGAAGTTCTGCAGTCCTTATTTGGGCCGCATAACTTTAGCTACGAAACTTGCAGTACACATTCGTTATTCAAATAATGTTTACAACGATTATTTTTTTCCGCATGAGAATCGCGAGGACGCAAACTTATATAGTCTGAAATTCTGCGAGCCTTCACATTTTGGCCGCAGATGTTAAGTGACGAAGCTTGCGGTAGGTACACAAATCAGTTCTTCAAATTATGTTTAAAACAATTTTTTCGCAATAGAATCGCAGAGGCGCAGGTTTTCAATTGAAGTTTTGCAGATCTTCACATTTTATCCGCAGAACTTCAGTGACGACACTTTGTAGTATATTGTATTAGATATTCAGTTCTGTTTAAAACCATGTTTCCTCATGAGGGGATCGCGGGGACGCAAGCTTCGCTTGAAATTCTTCGGGCTTTTCACATTTTGGCCGCAGAACTTCAGTGACGAAGCGTGCAGTGCAAATAGTTTTTCAAATTATGTTTAAAACAATTAATTCTTCCGCGTTAAAGAGTCGCGGGGAGCGGGATTCGTTTGAAGTTCTGCGGGGGGCCTGCACATTTTATCCGCAGAACTTCAGTGACGAAACTTGCAGTACGAACTATAGTTATTCAAATTTTGTTTTAAACAATTAATTCTTCCGTGTTAAAGAATAGCGGGAAAACGGGCTTCGTTTGAAATTCTGCGGGCCTACACATTTTATCCGCAAAACTTCAGTGACGAAACTTGCGGTTCAAATTAATCGCGGGAGGGGGGGGGGGGAGTACTTGCTTGAAGTTTCGCGGTCTTTCACATTTTGGCCGCAGATTTTTAGAGACGAAACTTGCAGTGCATATTAGTTATTCAAATGATGTTTGAAACTATTAACTCTTCCTGATGAGATAATCGAGGGGCGCAGGCTTTCACATTTTGGCCACAGAGCGTCAGCAACGAAACTTCCAGAACAAATTAGCTTTTCAACTTTTCTTTAAAACAATAAATCGTTACGCATAAATAAATGGCGGGGGGGGGGGGTGATCGCTTGAATTTCTCATTACGTTTTGACCGCAGAGCTGCTGTGACGAATCTTACAGAAAAAAATAAGATTTCAAATAATTTTTCCTACGGAAGAATCGAGGGGACACAAGCTACGTCTGTAGTTCTGCGGGGCTCATCATTTTGACCGCAAATTAGTTATTCAGATTGTATTAAAAACAATTTTCCGGGGAGAGAATCACGGGGGCAAAGCTTTGTTTAAAGTTTTGCGGCATTTCACGTATTGCCGCAGAATTGCACTTACGGAACTCGCAGTAAAAATTATTTATTCAAATGATGTAAAAAACAATTTTTTCGTGCAAGAGAAACGCGGGGTGGAGGGGGGGGGGAGTCTCTTTTTCGGGATTTCACATTTTAGCCGCAGAATTTCTGACGGAGCTTGAACTAAAAATAGTCATTCAAATTATTTTAAAACAATTTTTCCACTTGAGAGAATCGCGGGAACGAAGTAATTATATTTGAAACAAATAACTTCTGTCTAAAATTAGGAAAATAGGTGTAGTCCAACCCCCTCCCCCCATCGGAAAAATGTTTTTTAACATTTGTTCTGCTATCCGGAAATTAGTTAACGTCCCAAATGCCGAGTTTGAACTTTTTGAACTTGAACATTTCAAACTTGAGTTTTTTGAACTGAATTTCTGAACCGATGATGAAGCATATATATAGTAATCATTAATAATATAATTATAAATATATTTGTCAAACTAAAGCATTTAAAATATGAATTAATAAAAATAAAGCAAGAAGTATCTGCAAACTTGTGAAATCTTTCTATTTCAAACTCTTCACAGAAAAATGAAACACATTTTAAAAATAATTGTTGTCTTTACCATGGTATTAAAAAATTAAGGTGATTTGGTTGGATTATTAGCATAAAAGCCTTAATAGGCTATATACTGAGCCAAACAATTGTTTAAAAGTAAAGGTGTCAAAATGGAAATGTTTGAAGAAAGAGCCCGTAGAATTGAGATAATTTTTGCTGAAATCAACACATCAATGAAGTTTTAAATTCTGAATAGTAAAAAACAGAAATCCAATCTGCTGAAGAAGGAACAATTTCCCTAACAAGTCTTTCAAAGAAGGATGAAAATGACTAAAGAATCTGAAACGGATTGATTGAAATTTGGACAATCGCGATGCAATCTCCATTGTATATGCAATACTGTTAGATTGACATTACGTGTGTTACATAAGGGAACTATAGTTCATGGCAAAACAGATGTCTATGAGTAAATCTGGTGTGGCCCAAAGAAAGAGGTATTACAACTTTTTTTCTGGTGATCTTTGATGACTTGAAACATGCGTCGAAGGCTGACAACAGTGCAATTTTTTAAAATCAATTTTAATAACTCCCACCCATTAAGTGTACTTCTTATTGGTTCTCCATTCAATTTTGTGCCATCAAGTATCAATTAATTAGGTATAATCCATTTAGAAAGGAGACAACAAAAATTATCTTTGTCAGAAGAAGGAGAAAATGACGTGTCCCAGCTTCAAATTGCTAGAATTTTAAATGTGATTTAAAATTAAACTAAAATGTAACAACAAAATAAATGACACTGCAGTGTGCACAAAAGATACTTCTGAAACAATTCTTTTTTTTTTTTTTTTTCAATTTGGTTGCGTTTCATTAAATTCTAAATTGCAGTACATTATATGTAAAAATGAGAAAACACTTTTTGGTAACATTTTGACGGTAAATGTAAAATGTATAAATCTACCTTGCAGAACAATTTTGGGCAAATAATTTTGCGTTGCAGAACATCACTAAGTATTCTGCTTTGGGGCTTTTTACGAATTTTCATACCGCAGTCTGTTATCTCTCCATGCGTGTTTTGCAATTTAACATTTCCTCAATAGATGGCGGTACTTGTTTTCAAATTTCCCCGCGAAAAGTTTGGCAATTTCGCTTCGTTTGTTAGATTTTTGTTATTTTGTAGTTCTTCCCAAATTTCAACCAAACCATATTATGTTCGCAATGTGGGATGCGAACGATGTTGAAGAATACTTGTTAGGGGGGGGGGGGTCTTCGTAATCGGACACCAGCAAGGGCGGATACAAGGAGGAGCGATGGGGGCGATCACCCCTCCCTTGAGGGACTCTTCTACAGCTATGAAGTTCAAAAAAGACAATTTTAGATGGTCTTCAGTGATACTATAAGAAGTGGTTGGGATTCGGGGCTCTGATCTGGAATTTTTTTTGAAACCGAAGACCGAAACGGTTGTAATAAACATGTATTAAACTAGCTGTCGTGGCCGTCACGAAACTTTCTTCTATATCTATCTTATGAATTCCAGTTACAAAATAAAATACGTACTCGCTCGAATAATTGGAAACAGCTCCAATTTCCCAATTATCGTAATAACCCTGCAAATGCAGAATCAATGAGCGAAATTGGAAATCATTGCAAAAGCCTTGTTTAGATTAATTGCAAACATTTTATTTGTTAGTAAAAAGAAATTGGCAACAGTTAAAAATTTCAAATCATTGAAAGTTTTCAGCTGTTTTGATAATTAAATAGCGTGAAAGCGATTTTTTAATGAATTGATTTTTCGCATTGTTGACTAAGCGCAAAAATCACCCCACCCTCCCCCTGGGGCGATTGGCGCCAAAATTTAATCGATGCTTGCTTCCTTATTGGGTTAGTGTTATTCCAAATTTCATTCAAATCTCAGCAATATTTCTTGAGATACAGTAGGTGCAATGACAAAATAAGCACTTTTGATTGCTCCACCCCCCTTTGAGATATTGACACACAAATTGAATCAGCGATTGTACTCAATAGGGTCTACCTATGGACCAATTTTCGTTTGATTCCGCCTGTTACTTCCTGAGATATAGCAATCACCCCCGCGCAGAACACGTGCGATTGCTCCACCCCCCTTCAAGATATTGACACGCAAATTGAATCAGCACCTGTACTCGGTAGGGTCTACCTATGGACCAATTTTCGTTTGATTCCGCCAGTTACTTCCTGAGATATAGCAATCACCCACGCGCAGAACACGTGCGATTGCTCCACCCCCCTTGGAGGAATTCGCTAAACAAAGTCAGGTGCACCAGTTCACATGGTGGTACATATGGGAAAAAATTTTTGTTCGATTTCATGCAGTAGTTTTTGCTCTAGCGCGGCCACAAAAACTGGTCACACACATACAGACTCACACACAGACACACACACACACACACAGACAGACATTTTCCAAAAATGGTCGAAATGGACTCAGCGCACCTCAAAACGTGCAAATCCGTCAAAATTCGACATTCGAAAATTTTCACGAAACCAATACTTTCTTCTATATAATAGATATAGAAGAAAGTAAAAAGGATGTGTGGTAAAAAAAAAAGACAATCGCCCCTCCCTTGGAACACTTCTGGATCCGCCCTTGGATACCAGTAGTATTTTAGTTCAAGAGTAGAGTAACTATTCGGAAAGTGAGAAGGAAAAAGAAAATGTTTCAAATGGATGCCGCAATGTTTGAATAACCTTCTTCCAACGCTTCAGATTCCCCTCTCTAACAAAGACAAACGAGGTGCCCCATGGGAGGTCACAGAAAGTCTCTGTGACCTGTCAAATTTATTTCATATTCGAAAAATTTTGACTGCAAATTCGGAAATATTCTGATATAATATTATTACGAAAGTTTTGGAGGGAGGGGCGGAGTGCATCATTATTTGGTCACATTTCATCAAGCATTTCAAGTAAGACATAAAGATTTTTTTCACCGCTATCAGCGAAAAATAATCAAGCAACACACAATCAGTTATTCAAAAAAAAAAAAAAAAGAAACCTTTAAAAAACGTTTTTTTGTGTTCCTTCTGTCAAAAGCAAATGCTTTGCATTGGTCATTAAGAGTAAAACTTGATGTTTATCAATTTTATATTAAAACTATTTTGTGTTTCTCCTTATGCTCTTAAACCATGTTTCTGATTTGATTGATGTTATTTTCAAAATCCCAACTACTTTAGTAATTTACGTTTTATTTATTTTTTTCCATCAAAAATTTTCTTAAATTGTTTATTTTTAACTTTTCGGGTGCCGTTTTAACTTTTGTCGCTCTTTTACCTTTTTTCACTCTTTTACCTTTTTAATCTCCTGTGCTTTTTTTTTTCTTTATATAGTTATTCATGATATTCTTCACTTTTATATGTTTTTTTTTTTAATAATTATTAGTTATTTCTAATTATAAAATGATGTACACTAAAAATGACTGTTGTTTTTACAGTATAATACAGGTAATTTTATAGTAATAAACTGTAAAAATTGCTAATTTTACTGTAATAAACTGTGAAATTGCTAAATTTACAGTAATAAACTGTAAAAATTGTAATTTTAGTTTATTACCGTAAATTTTACAGTTTTAAACTGGAACTTCTGCTGCTAGTATTATATTGTTGTTTTTACAGTATAATACAGCTAAATTTCACGGCAATAAACTGTAAAATTTCAAACTTTGCAGTAAGAAATTGTAAAACTACTAATTTTACAGTTTATTACCGTGCATTTTTAGTTTTAAATTGGAATCTCGGCTGCCTGTATTGTACTGTAAAAACAACAGTTTACTTTTTGTAGTGTTTTATTACATTAAAATAAAAGATAGAGCGGTTTTCGAAACACAGGCTCAGTTCGTCGGCAAAAAAAAAAACGGCAAGCAAATGAAACAATCTCAGCCTCCACTTGCGTGAAATGTCAATCTTAAAAATGAAACACCAGTTACCATGGGATTGCCTTTGTTGCGCCGCGTATCCTTCTATGCCGGCGACTTCGATTTTTCCCGACTCGGGAATAGCAGTTCCTAGCTTTTGTAGGTCGGTCAAATACCCTTTGCCACGTGCCTGAATAAAAGATTTTCCCCTCCCTTTCTGTCTTTACTTTTGCGTTCCTCGTGAAAAATGTTACACGCGTTTAACTCGTTCGCATTGTGCTGCTGAATGGAAGAAAATGGGCCCGAGGGGCTTTCATAGCGTGCAAATGAGGATTAGGAAGGCTTCCTTCCTACATTCCGCTCGCTTGCTTTTTCGGCTAGTTATTTGAGTAGAGTGTAACCTTTTTGGAGTGAACTCCGTTTGAACGAATATTTCTATTGAAAGATCAAGAATTATTTGTAAAAAGCAAGGCTCTCCAACCCATAGGCGGCTCGTACTGGGGGCAAAGGAGGCGGCGACTGCTCCCTCACTTCCAAAAGTAAAGGGGCTTTTCCTCGTCACTTTTCTCGGAAAAAAGTAATGATCGGGAGAAAAATGATTTTTACTCAGTGAATTGATTAATTTCACCAAAATAAAAGCTGAAAATGAAAAAAAATCGTTTTTTTTTTTTTCATGTTATTTCGTAAGAATGGCTGAAAATCAATCAGCCAGGTTGATTTTTGAGGCAATATTCCGCATTTTTTAGAAGTCAATTTATCAGCAATGTTAAAATCTTGTGTTATACCTAAGTTGTAGCAAAAAAAAAAATCTTTTAAAGGTGCTGCATCCTAAATTCTCCATTTCCTTCGACCCCTCTTTTGTATTTCTCTTGACCTCTCACTTTTTTGTTGTACCAACTGCCTATGGCCAAACCTGTGGCCTGCGGGCCATATCCAGCCCGCTATGCTGATCTGTGTGGCCCGTTTTTTGTTTAAGTTACAAATCGAAAAGCGCAAGAAGTGACTATGTCCCAAATTTCTCGCCAAATACTCAGAAATTGTAAATTTAGGTAATTCAACGTTTTAACGCCCAAATATGCAGATTGCTGCAGACGAGGATTTCAGGGGTTACATGGTACCCGCTTTTCAATGCGAAGTGTGAGCTTTAGGATTAAAAGTCATCGGAGAAAAGGATTGGAAAAGATGCTCTTGTAACCCCAAAACACGTGTCTGCACCAATCTGCATTATTTGTGCGGTAAAACGTTGTATTACCTTAATTTACTTTTTAGTACAAAGGTATTTATTTACTACTCAGAAATGGGTTTTTAAAAAAATATACATTTATTAAAACAAGCATCAAGTAATGCTAATCACAATCATTGGTTTGTAATTTTCTTTCCTGTTTCATTTGTTTCCATTTTATTTAGAAAAGAATAAAATATTTCGAAATTTTTTACGTGTTCTGGCAAGCGAGAATGATTTTGATATGAGGTGCGGCCCTCCGGCAGAAAAAGGTTGTTTTATATCAAACTTTATGAACAAATATCTCACAGATTCTTGTTTATAAGTTCAAATCTGTTTCACTTTGAGTGAAGCAGTTGAAATCCAAATCATTAACTGTGGTGATGTGAAAGTTGGCTTGTATGAGTTACTCATCTGTACCATTAAGAACAAAACTTGTTTTAGACTCATGCAATTATGTGCGTCTATAAAACGAGTTTATAAACTATATTACTGCTAATATTACTACTACTAATATACTCGTGGATACCTGTTTAATGTTCCAGTTCGTTTCATTTTGTCTGCAGCAGTTGAAACAACAATTATAAACTCCTGCGTGGTGTGAAAATTGTCTGACGAGCGAGTTACTCAGCTGCACCGTCAGGCTAAGAACAAAAGTTGTTTTACAGGCGCAATTTTGTTCGCTGGACTTGGAGCAGTGGTTCCCAACCTGGGGGCGATTTGGATTCTCTTTTATTTTATTCTTTTATTTTTTTTATTTATTTTTATTGATATTATTATTATTATTTTTTTTTTTTTGCAGACGATTTTTTTTTAACAAAAAGTATTTATTTAAGGCTACAGTGGACAAATAAAATTGATTTTTTTTCAATTATTGATTTATATGTCTAAAACTTTATGTGCTTGTATTATTGTATATTTACTGCATCTAAAAGCATAAAAAACACAAATTAGTGCAAAAACAATGAATACTTTTTTTCAAATTTCAAATTTGAATATTTTTTCAACAAAATTTCAAAACGTTCCAGGCGTCACAATTTTTTTTCAAACTTTGAATTTCCACTTAATTTCCAATCATTAGGCATGATTGCATAAAACAATGCATTACATGCAATGTTTTATGTGATAATTTATAAAGGATGGCTGAAAATGAAAATTTATATGATTTTTTTAACTGAAACAATACAATAATACAAGCACACAAAGTTTTAGAGATATAAATCAATAATTGAAAAAAAAAATCAATTTTATTTGCCCACCCTAGCCTTAAGAGGAGAGCATTTTATTATTTATTTATTTCTTCATTGATTTTTAAGTATTGGCCACGGATTAAAAATTAATTCGAGACATTTTATTTCGGAATGAGTTTTTTTCTTGATAAAATGTGCTTTCTACATTTAATTATTATTTCAAAACAACTGAGGAATTTGTCTACGGAAAAACTAGTAGGTGCAAGGTGCATAATTTAAAAGTGCTACAACTTTATTTATTCTTTTGCTTACTTTTTACGTGTTTATTTCATCAGATGAAAGAGGTATATTTCGTTCTTTGAAATCAACTTTAAGGGCCATGCTCCACATCAGCGTAAAACGCGACCGAAACTTAAGGCAGAAACCGAAAAACTTTGGGAAAACTTGATACGGTCTTTTTACGGTGGAATTGCCCATCATGTTTAAGAGGAAACATAGTTACTTTTCCAGGTTGTGCTCTTTTCTTGCAAGTAAGAGCCTAGAACTGTTGCTTGTCGTCTCATTTGTATTTGTTATAAGTGCTGCTTTTGTCTTAACCTTGGCGTAAGTTGAACGGATTATCATTTATTACCATAATATACCCTTTTCTTGTAAGTAGGGGGCGTAGAGCCTGTTGCTGGTCATATCGCTTGAAGAGTGCACGGAAGAAGAGTGAAACGTCTTTTTTTTTTGTTTGAATTAAGTTCAATATAGCAACACTAAGCTTGCAAAGTAGAATTTATTCTTATATTTAAATGGATAAGAAACAAGCTGGATCAAGTCAAAAAGTTACCAAAAAGCAAACTCTATATTGGAAAAGCCTGAGGTCTTGAACTTCCAAATGTGATTTTCTAAAAACCTGGAGGAAAAAATGACATATTGCCTTTTCCCCTATGCTCCTCCTTTGTTTTAGCAGTAAAGACTGGTTTCGTATTTGTTAAACTGGACATTAACGGAGCCAAGTACAGCACACAATAGTTTTTTGATTCGTCATAGAAATTTTTGCACTGTCAATACGAAAAAACTGACAAAAGAAATTCTAACACTGCTCCACATACCCGCAAAACTTGGTATTAACTGGCCGTGGCCATGTTTCTGTATAATATCGCTACTTCGCTATTTTCTTTTTCGTTTCTTATTTCATAGTGATTGACTAGCGTCTTAGCTGAATTTGACATCTCTACAACTTGGAAAGGCCATTGCTGAATTAAAATCATTAGTTGGAAGTGCAAATTCTTCTTGCTATCTTTCTGATCAGACTAATCTTCTTGCTTGACAGGAGTAGCAAAATAAATGAACCACTTTAGTTGCTTTTAGAACAACCAGAAAGGTTGTGTATTTGGGATAATGGCACAAGTGGCTTTGATTAATTGCTATTTTGACACTGAAAAGAACATAATTTCTAAAGCTGATGATATCAAGCGAGGTTTAGTTGCCTCTTAATATAGCGGGATTTTCTTTCCATTAAGAGGTAATCAAACCTCGTTCGACATCACCAAGTTTACAACATACACATCTGCCTTAAATGTCGGTAGGAAAATTCTTAATTGATGCTTGCTTTTATGATATTTAACCTTGATTTTAAAATTCAGCTATTAAGTTTTGGTAAGAGCGTTTCAAGTTGGTTAATTTCTAATTTGTATTTATCAAAGAAACAAAGTCCAAAATTTGAATTGATCTGAAATTTTTTTTAAAAAGTCGTTTAATCTGATCTTTAATTACCAACAAAAATTACAATATTTTTGCAACATTTACAGTTCTGTGATATTTTCATTATTTACGAATTTGTTACCACCATAACAACATTATGTAAAGATTTTTTTTTTCGTTTTGTTTTGTTGAATATGAATCGGATGTGGGTAGCATACTATTTCTTTTCACACCTATTAAATAAGTGATGTTTTTAATTACTCAAAACGCATATACTCATGTACACGTATTAGAAATATTACTTCAGAAATGCATAACTTTTTAAACTTTCCAAAACCTATAAAAGAATGGTAAATAAAAACATGTAAAAATGAATGAGTTTCAAATTGAAAAAAAGAAAATAAATAAATAATAAACTAAGCGTCTGAGATCTGAAATAGTAACTACAAAAACGAAATGTGAACAGATTGAACAAAATTAAAGGAAGAAAAATACGGTACAGCAGTTCCCCAGAATGAGCATTACTTAGTCACAAATTAGTGCAGAAAAGCCTGTTTTATCGAGAAAGATTCGTCTTACAGATTACTGGAATTTTGAGGTTTATTCTTTTGAAATCTTGTCAAATATCGCCTATGGGCCCTGCTCCACATCAGCGTAAACGCACGAACGAAATCAGTACTTCATAGAACACTGTATCCATTTACGTTTCGCTTATTTTCTGCTTACGTCATGTGAGCAGGGCCTATACAGATCGTTATCTCACTTTTGTCCCTACGATGTATCAATCAGTGGTAGCCAATTTATTACTACGTTAGTATTCATCGAAATTGCCATCAATTTGCCACAAGGGGGAAAAAATGCGAGGAGCAATTTTGGAACGCAGATTGTAGCCAAAAAAGATAGTGTGGAACCCCATCCAGACTTCATACGAAGATTTAAAACGCTTTCATACTGTTTTTGAGTTATGCGAGATACTTACATACTCACATGCGTAAGTACTTACGCACATACCAATGTTCGAAGAGAACTCATGTCATTTATATCAGAAAGGGACAGACCGAGGCAAAAAGACAGACAGACAGACCGAGAGAGAGAGAGAGAGCATTCATTCGAGGATGAGAACATTGGAGGCATAAAAAAAAGAAAAAAAGAGAGATATGTTTGCAAAAATATCAGAAAAGTATTTTCAAGTATTGGTGAAACTAAATGAAAACTAAATCCAAAGAAAAAAAAAAGACACTTCTTTGATTTTGAAAAGTTACTGAAAATTGACATTGACTCCTTCCAGTTTCGTCTGTAGCCTAACTTCAGTGAGATAAAAATGATAGCATAGTTAAATTTCATTCATGCTGATGATCTGCAAATGAGTGTCATTCTTATTTTGACTTTGTGACCGCTGTTTTTGACAGAGAGTGATAAAACAACTGCAAATCAAGACCGAATGCTTGGAGATATGCTTATCGCATTCACCACTTGTAACTGGTGTGCTTATCAAGACTTGACCGACAACTTTTCGCCCATTGAAGAAAGATGCTTATCATTCATTAAATTTTATCAAAGATAGAACACTCATGTATTAAAACGTAAAAATAGAAATGAAGCACCCGATCTTAGTGACAATTCTCTAAGAAAAGGAAAAAACGTTTGAAGAGGGAATCGTTTTTACTTCCTTTTCTACATAAGAAAAGAAGTATTGCAGTCACGAAAAATTCCACACTCAATTTTTGGCCCAACTTTCCACTTTATTCACCCCGAATAATATCAAATAGTTTTTCGGCCCCTCCGCTCATACATATGTACCTATGAACGCATGGACATAGGACAACCAACTGAAATATTGTACCATTTTAACCATTTTCGAATTAAATCATCACGAGTTTTTTCGGACATCTGTATATGCGTTTGTACACTGTATCTTGCATTGCTCTAAAATGGTTTGCCGTAGATGTTAAAATTCTACATGTAGATTCTGTATGTGGTCTTGTGCAGTGCACTCCACCTCCTTTTGGTTAGGCAAATCGGAGTCAGTTTCAATGCCGAGTGAAGTGATGTCATAAATTGGTGATCGCCAAGTCTAAGTAGCCAACTTGACAATAATCGCTAAGTTGATGACAAAAAAGGAAATTTCAAATTTTTTGTCAGTTTGACGATATTTAATCCCATTCAATCAGCGGGTAAACTCGAAATTCGTAAAAGTAATCTCAGGAAATGTCTTTTCTGCATCGGTTGACATCGAACTAGAGGTAAAGAAAATGTAATAGTCTTGGAAAAAATTATAAAAAAATAAAACTGAGTTAAATATTAGGCAAAATAACTTAATTTTAAGTGTTCCTTCCTCATAGAAAGCTCATTAACGATAGAAGTTTACTTCGAAATAAACCTTAACAATTTAAGAAACTGGATTTGATGTATAAATTATATGTATATTTTTTTCCTTTCCTTTTTTTTGCACAAGAAGACAGACATATTTTGTTGTTGGTATTCAGTTCAAATGTTGTAAAGGTATGTTGACATAATTTGTAATCTCAGCTAATTGAAAAAATATATATTAATCTGATGTTCGGAAATTGATGTCAGTGTACGGGAAATTAGGCTCGTTTAGTTCTAGACAGAACTTCGTATTTCGAATTATTTCATGAGTATTTACTAAATTAATTACTTTGTTGAAATAGTTTAATGATTGTAAAGCGTTTACTGTTACTTTTTGGAATTCTGTCGTTTGAGTAAAACTGCCTCGCTAACATCTTTGAAATTTATCGTACGTGTAAGCATTTTGTAAAACGTTGTTCCGTGCTGTTTATTGGCTTTATATTTATTTTGCCGGTCGTAGAATGTGGCTATAAAAATCCATTGACCCCGTTTTATTACCCATATGCCTTCAATGACAATTCCTAGCTGCATCAATCATCTAACTATTATGTGTGAGGTTTATTCAAAAAGCTGTAAAATTTAAACTGTTTTTTTTTTTTTTTTGTTCGATTGTGTACGTACCGATTCTTATGTTACTTTTTTGAGCTCTATCCCCAAATGCTCAAAGTTGTTTTGGTAACCATCTGCTTGGTTGTAGCCACCGTTTTTCTCATAACAGCTGCTTCTTCCTGGGATGTTTATAGTATCTCACACATTGTGGATATTTTATGAGCGAATCCCTTTAGTTGAACATTCAACAATTTCCGGCTTAAATTCAAATTTTATGGCCTTTTTTTTCTCTTAATTTTACGTTATTTTCGGATTGAATCTTTCATCTCTAGAGACTGTTGATCAAAATGCCTTACGAAGAAGTATTACAATTCTGAAATATCATTTGGAAAACGAGGTAAGTTGCAGGGGTGTGTTCATGTGCATTGTAATTATTGTTTTTCTCCAAAACGGGACATTTAATGATTTTAAGCAACTGCGTGGTGCATTAAACAAATAACTAAATTAAAATATTAATAATAAAATCACACATTTGTCTTTAGTTTAAGTTTATTAAACAGATGAACACCGTGAGAAGAAAAACTGATGTAGTACTATCTTTTTTTTTTTTTGCATAAATCTGCTTGGGTACATTTGGTGCTAATCTGTAAGGGCCATGCTCCACATCGACGTAAAGCAGAAAAATTAGGCAGAAGCGTAAAATGGATTCAATGGTGTTCCTATGGAAAGTACCCGGATTTTCGGTTTCTGCCTTCAGTTTCGGTCGTGTTTTACGCTGATGTGGAGCATGGCCCTAACTCTCACTCAAATGCAAATAGTCGATGGTGTGATAAAAATATTTACCAGTTTCGAGGTCCAATTTATATTTGACTTTTTTATATGGACGTGCATAGTTGCATTCAATTTAATTTGTGTCATAGTGGTGCGCAGGTATGTTTTTAATCTTCTCAGGGCAAAAAAATAAACGTTCTACTGCACCTGTAGATACGGGTAAAGGCGGTTTCAGCTTTAGGTTTTAGAGTAGGCTATTATCGGAAGAGCATAAGTATAATATTCGAGCTTAAATGCGGGTTGAAGGGGACGGTGGCGAATTTTTCAAAATATCAGTCCCCAAAATGCAGCTTCGCACTAGCTTTGATCTCTTAAAGGAGGATCATGATCCCTTTGACACTCTTCCCTTTGGATCAGCTCTTGGAAACGGGTATTGTTAAAGAAATGATTAGCAATTCATCCATCTCTGGAATCTGGAATCAGTTTGATAACATGTTTCTTTGAGATAAAAAAAAAGAGTACTAAATCTTTCGTAGTTGGAATGATACAATTTTTAACTCGCAAATTTCTTGAAACATATTCCGGTCTAAAAGAATTCTTTCTGCATCAAAATCATTTTCGTAGAACTCGGAAAAGTTACTATAATCCTTAAAGGAGAAAAGAAGAAAACTCTTTACAGTGGCTCATGGCCTCTAGAGAGTTTCTTGTCAAAAGAATTTACAATAATATCCTTAACCTCAAAATAAATTTTCATTTAATGCTTACGGGATTGGCAGAAGCAAAAGGTTAAGCTTTTCACAAAGTGTTTGAGAAATAGTTGGAATTTTGGAAGAGTCGGCGGCTCTTTTACGTCATGTTCTTTTGTTATTCGTAGTTTCGAACAAGAGCTCCTAATTACGATACTGGCCAAGAGTATTGCAAGTTTGAGAAACGTGAGACATTTCCAAGGATAGAAGAAAACAAATAAATAAATAATATTAGTACTTTTTAAAGTCAACTGACGTTTTTTGATGTTGCCTTTCTCGAACTTGCAATACTTTTGAATGCTAATGTACCTGTGCATAGTAACACGGATCGTCTCGAGAAAAGTTTAAAATCTAA
Organism: Uloborus plumipes; assembly: GCA_038373865.1. Lineage (NCBI taxonomy): Eukaryota > Metazoa > Arthropoda > Arachnida > Araneae > Uloboridae > Uloborus > Uloborus plumipes. The sequence continues at coordinate 61,724 of JAXGGA010005729.1, forward strand.
TGGACGCTCGATGTTTGCATGTGTGGAATCTTTAAGAAATACCTTAAAAATATCATTTAATTCCAAAATTTGCGAAAGAAAAGAAAAGAAAAAAAAAAAACTTTAGGACACTATTATTAGATTTTTCAAGTTCGATTTTTTTCGCTGAAAACTATGAACTCCGCATAGTTCTTCCCAATTGTTTTCAACAATTTTGGTTTTGAGTGATTTTTTTTCGTGAAACCAAAATTTTATGTCCCTCTTCCATCTTGGTGAAAAAAATATGTAATTATTTATAAAAACGGAAGAAAAAAGATTTTTTCCACTTTATATCTTTCACTCTTTTCTTCCGCTTTTTTACGGTAAAAGTGCCTAGTTCCCCACAAATAGGGGCCTCCTGAAATAAAATTATTGGGCTTGGGAAAACTCTCAATTTTCGAAATAAAATTCCAATTTCACCGAATGATAAAATATAAGCGTGCCTAACATCTTGAGCAGGAATTTTATGCATCATTAAAAATAATTTGAAACATTGAATGGAAACAAAGGAAAGAAAAAATGAACTCAATGTTGCTATGTCGTCTTCAAATTTGTCAAATCAATAGCAAAATTTGCCGAATACGAATAAGGAAATTTTTGGAGGCCACAATGACCTCCCATCGGTGCTTCCCTGCCCACATATACATTGGAGAGTGCGAACACCACAGCATCCCCGGAATCGGCGCATGACAGCAAAAATATTTTTATTGATGAGCATAAAAAATTTCAAGTCAATGAAAAAGTGGAATCCTTGATTCATCCCTTTGCAGATTCAAGTCGAAAATATTGAAGTTTGGGGTGTTTTTTAATTATTTTATTTTTTTAGCTAAAATTTTAAAAGTATACTCAACGCTCGTTATTCGAAAGTAACGAATATCACACTTTTATTGAAAATCAGCGTATTGAAATTTCAAATAAAGTCATTAAAATAAAGCGATCTTTTTTCGAAAATTCTCATCGAGAAAAAGAGCAATAAGAAGCCAGCTTAGAAACTTCTGGAAGAGCCAAATCGAATCCTTTGATTTCTCCACCGAAGGCTAAACGGGGAGACATCTAATTGCATCAGGTGAGCCCGTGTCGCAATCATTACGGAGAAATTTTACTTTTGTTCCCACTAATGCTTATTTTAGAGTTTTTGTTTCTTTTCTTCATTCTTCGTGCATCTGGGCACCCGTCCAAGCGCGTTTTTCCTCCCCTTCGCGCTGTCTGCTTTCCGTGCCAAACCAGACAGTTTGGCGCCCGCGTCTGCACTCGAAAATCGGCTGCTTAGGTTAGGTAAGAGCAGGGAGGATAAGAGAGAGCGGCGCGGTTTTTCTGGACTTCCTCTGACGGATGTTCTGGTAATGTTGGGTTTAAATTTGACACAGGGAATACAGGCAAAGATACTCTAAAAGAGTCTTTGGTACAGGTGCCAAACTGAGAGCGTTAGAACTCGAAATTACAACAGAACTGGCCTGTGATGCAATTAGTTGCACTGTAAAAATGAACATTGTTTTTATTGTATAATACTGCTAATTTTGTAGTAATGAACTGTAAAATTGCTAATTTTAACGGTATACACTACAATGGCTAATTTTGCAGTTTATTACCGTGCATTTTACAGTTTTAAACGAGAACCTCTGCTGCCAGTATTATACTGTTGTTTTAACAGTATAATACGGCTAAATTTTACGGCAATAAACTGTAAAATTGTTAGTTTTACAGTTTATTTACTGTGCATTTTACAGTTTTAACCCATTAATGCCTGACATTTTTTTTTTCTCCAAAGATATGTTGTATACTGGTTACAAACAGTGTTTAATGGACAGGAAAAATAATTAAAAAAATATCACGTAAAAAATATTTTTTTTATTAAGGAAAGAAACATCGTCCCTTAAAAGTTACGATAGACCCCAGTGGGTGCATACTTGTTTTACTGAATTTTTTTTCTGCCTACGATATAATACTTAAAAAGACATTTTATGAGAAGAAATAAAATCAGCAATTAACATAAACTGTGATGCTGGGAATAACTTTGAAAACTTAGCTTTTTCTCTTGAGATTGCGAACGATGTCATTTTTGATAAAGATCATATTTAAACTGCTACAGAGCACACTTTACAATGGTTATGTGCTGCAATCTGTTAATAACGAATTGAAACAATACCAAGGTACTCATTGAACACTATTATTTGGTTGAAATGTTCATTTTAGGGAAATTCGGACCCTTTTTTGGACCGTCCCTAAAAAGGGACGCTAGGCATTAATGGGTTAAATGGGAACCTCCGCTGCCAGTATTATACCGAAAACACAGCAGTTCATTTTTTGTACTGCAGTGCCCAGTGGCGGATTTACCATATCTCAATTGTCGCAATTGTGATGGGCCCTCTCGTCATAAGGGCCCTGAAGTGAAATTCAAAAAGGTCCATTCACCTTTTTGGATCCGAGCTGTTTCTATAGAAATTTTTCTTTCGACCCAGGCAGTACGACAGTTTAACCACAGATCCCTTTTTCATTGAAAAGAGAAGGTATAAACTGTCGTACCAGACGTATGAAACCTTGAAAAAATCCCCGGTTCCAAAGGGTTGGAGAGAAAATTTCAACTCCGTCCTCTAAACTAAACGAGACTTATGGTCCAACATGTGTACCGCCCGGTTCCTAAAGGTTAAAAATATTTTACTTAATTCTGTTCATGTCTGAGGGGACTCCGAAAAAACGTTGCAACGTACCCCTAAACCTGTAAATCCGCCACTGTTAGTCCCAGAGAAAGAGCAAAGATATTTTGTTTTCTTCTCATTGGCGTGAAAATACCTTGTCTTTGTTAAATCTGAATTAAATTAATTTTGAATCGAAACATGTATGAAAACAGTAAAGACCCTAATAGTCATCATTTCTATTGAAACTTTCTGACAACACTGCAAAAAATGAGGTTCCAATTTAAAACTGTAAAATGCACAGTTACAAACTGTAAAATTCGCAATTTTAATTTCAAACTGTCAAGTTAGCAATTTCAGTTTATTGCCGCAAAATTTAGCTGTATTATACTGTAAAAGCAATAGTATAAAGCTGGCAGTAAAGGTTCCAGTATGAAACTGTAAAATGCACGGTAATAAACTGCAAAATTAGCAATTTTGCAGTTTAGTACTTTAAAATGAGCAATTTTACAGTTTATTACTGTAAAATTAGCAATTTTTAGTTTATTACTATAAAATTATCAGTATTATACTGCAAAAACAACATTTTTTACAGTGAAGGAAATTATACTATAGCTTAATAATGAAAAACGTCGAAATAAGTAGCAATCAAAAGACCATTGTCAACCATGTTTCTTGACGCATAAATTGCTAGCCCGCGTGCCCCTTTTATCGAAAGATGAGGTTTTAAAGTCTGCCGAAATTGTAAGAAAAGTTCCAAAACTTAAAGAGTTTCAATGAGTAAAGGAAAACATCTTTCACACGATTTGCATATGGATTTCCTGCCATATGCACATGCAGACGGTGAAGTTGCATGGTACTTTCAACTTCCCTCTAACTCTTTAAATTAGGCGATTTTCTTAAAATTTCGGCAGACTTTAAGACTTGTGTCTTGATGACTGAGCGACGAGGGCGAACAATTTTTAAGGCAAGAGAAAAAAAAAGTCTCAATATATCCTTTCAGTTGCTACCTTTTTAATTTTATCCTATTATTGCACTATTCCTGTTATCCGCTGGCAAGGATGAAATGGGAGATTGCATGACATGGATGGAAGAAATCCGTGCTATTTTGTTTTTTAGCATTTAAAATTTTTATTTAAAAGTTTTTTTTTTTTTTTCATTTTCTTCGATACTAATTTTATATTTAAAATACAATGAATAAAATACGTTTGACCAAAATTTTGTATTTTTCTTAGTAGCGTTTAGAATGGTAAAGATCTTTCTCAGGCACGCTGTATTTTTTTTCAACGAGTCTGAAGGACCGTTTTAATTTTAACTCCATTTCCATCCAAAAATAAAAGTACGGAACAAAAGTATTTCCTTTTTCCAATCGTAGAAAGATTTGAGTCTTTTATTACATTTACTTTAAGCGTTTTTATGAATGTCTTCCTGCGTTAAACTCTTAATTGCATCACGTCCGTCACAAGATGTGCAAATCAGTCTGGGCACCGCGCCTGTATCAATTTCTCTTTTTGCTCTCCAGTCCTTGAAAGAGCGTTCGGATCGAACACGTGTGCTTCTATCTTTGGCAGTATCTATCTTCCATTGTGTGTGTGAATCATAAAGTATTCGTCTTGTGGACATTGCATCCAGTTGTATTTGTTCACGCGACTCCGTTTTTAAGTCGGAGAGCTCGTCTTGCATCGAATTTCCATGGTGATGTAATTTTGCTATTGATCACCAGTCTCCCTTTATTTAAAAAAAATTTCTTACGGTTTTGCAACAGTGTTTGAAGTAGGAAATAAAAGCTAGACGTTATAGGGACACCTGGCATGAGTTTCTTGGTGTCAGAATGGGCAATCTGGGTGTTAATTTTCACGAATCAAATATCCTATGTGTATTGTAATATGATTCAAATTTATATTAAATTGAAATCCTACACATTGCCTATAGCATGTTTAAAAAGTTCTGTAAAATATACTACAGAATTTTTTTTAATTCAAATAGAACAACACTTATTGCATTTAAAATTATTTTTATTAATTTACAGGGTCGGCATTTTTTTGTCCATGGGTTGAAAAAAACATGAAAAAATACCCGCGGTTTTTTCCACCTGGCAAAAATAGGTTATTGCCGGTTTTTGAAGTGGCAAAAATAAAATTGTCACTAACAATTTACAGACGTTATTTTTCCAATTTTTTGCCTCAGCAAAGTATTGAGGAACATTAAAAATGCTTTGAAAAAATTTAAATGTTATGGTTTTATTTGCTTTCTAGTTTAAAATAAGTGTTATGTTTAATTTGCTTCAAGAGATAAATGTTTCGAAAATTTTTGCTTTGAAATTTTTCGAATACATATTTAAAAAAAGAAATCAAATTATGTTGTCTTGAGATGCTTTCTTTCATTCAAGTCAAGGTATCGGTTCAAAAGCTTTTTTTTTTTTTTTCACTATATACCCATTTGTTCAAAATAGCTTTTAAGTTAGAAGCATACAATGTTGCAATATTTAGAGCACATTGACTTTACATGTATTTTCTCTTTATACGCGATATATTTATATTTAAACGAAAATCAAAACCTTTACTTTTATTATTATTCATTTTTAACTAAGAAAATGGGCAATTCTTTTTTAATAAAAAGCATCAATTTCTGCACGAAACAGCTTGCAAAGACTCCAAATATGTCAGACTCTTGTTTTTTGCATGAATTTTATGAAGAATATGGTGAACTCTAAAAATAAATAAATAAATAAATTTTGAAGATTTCGAGAAGCAATATTTATGTGATAGTTTTTTGGCTCCGTAACGGAAATAACTACTCATTTTTAATTGCAAGAAGGAAAACTTAGAGACATATCTCTCCACTGCAGCCCTGCTTGCAGTACATGTTCGTAGATTTTAAACTAATGTACAAAATCTTAGGATATTGTAGTTGATTTTGCTACATTTCTCCACCTTTTCTGTGCATTGATTGTTTTTAAAACGTTTTCAAAAAGAAATATGAAGAAGGAAATGCTTTGTCCTTTAACTGAAAATTTAAAAAAAAAAAAATAATCATAAATACATTTTTTTTCATTCTACTTTTCAATTCCTCCGTTTTAATTTCTTTGCATTCTTCTTTTCCTCCATAACCTCACATTCTTTGCATTGAAAAAGGCTTCCCTTGCAACGCCGAAACACGTGTGTGCAGCTTTCTTGCACGTTTGTGCTTTTTACGTTGCTTTATTATCGTTTATTTTTCAAGCACAAAGGTTTTGTTTCTTAGAGCCCTGCTCCACATTGACGTAAAGCAGAAAAATAAAGCAGAAACGTAAAATGTATTACATAGTGTTCCTATGGAAAGTACCCGGATTTTCGGTTTCTGCCTTCGGTTTCGGTCGCGTTTTACGCTGATGTGGAGCAGGGCCCTTACTCCTGCGAACCCTGTCCTACCGTTTGCGTTTTATTTCCTTTTGGTATTGGGCAAACTACGGTTAAGATGAATTGATTTTAAAAGTAAATTTATAAAGAGGTTTGACTGTACAAGTATGAAATGCCGTACTAGGATTGACACTATGGCTTAAAACCAAGGGCTCTGAAAAGTGGACCTCTACTTCGTTGCACCCCTGGCTGACTGAGTTCGGCATTTATGTAATCCCAGTAAGTTGATCCCCCCTCCGCTGCATTAGGCCTCCCTCCTGATTACACCATCTCATTCCCTATCGCCCCATCTTTCTAATGCCAAGAAGAGACGAATGTCCCTTTCTCTCTCCTCTCGATCATTAAAGCGCCTGAAATATCTCTTTGGGAGATATTTTTGTGCTCCCCAATAACTTTTACCTGGAAGTGGAGGAGGGCCGCAATTCGAGTGAAGTGAAATGTTTAGACACAAAAATGAAGCATCTCCCCCTGAAGTTTGATCTGGTAGTACTTTTTGATGGACTTCTTCCAGAATGATGAAGAGTTTTTCGCGCGACTTTTAACCAGAAAGGAGTTAAGAATTTTCAGGCTCGAAAGGGGGGGGGGGGGAGTTGCCTTTTTACAGTTCTCTAAATTGACGAAGTGGAGCCTTTATGAAATTTCTTGCTTGCCAAAGCAAAAGAGTTAAACATAGCTACCATGTATTGATATGCTTCTCAAAATCACTGAAGTTGATCTTCTATAAAATTCTTAATTGTTATGACAAATAAATTTTACACAAAACTTCCTCTAATCAATAAAACGGACTATAGCTGCTGTCAGGAAAATCCTTAGCAACATATTATCACCATAATAGCTCGTAAACCCCATATTGGTCAAAGGAAAAAAATTGAGCATTTTCAAATTGAAAAAAAAAAAAAAAAATCATACATTCCTTAATCGACAAAGTGCAACATTTATAGAAAAAATTCTTTCTCTTGTCAAAATGGGAGTTTTGAGAAGCATATTTAAATCTACCGTCTATCGTTATGTTTCTCAAAATGTTCCTTCATAAATTTTTTTACGAGTAATTGTGTAAAGAACAAATCTCCCACAAAATTTCTCCTTAAAATGTATCCATCACGTGCTCTTGGTTAACTTTTCTCGAATTATTCACGTTCCTTTAAAAAAATAAGAAATCTTTGATTTGGGTTATAAATAGTCATTAACATGTTAGCTACCACGCACATCTTGGTCAAGCTACACAGAGGTATCGAAGGGCACCCTACACAGGACAATGTACACAAATTACGGGGCAATTCCACGGGTAACTGACTGACATTCACAAAGCAAAAAAAAAAAGTATTTTTAAATAAAGCACAACAAATCTCAAATTTTACTAATTTATTTTGGCCTGTCTTATTGTGCTTTTTAAGCTGAATTTCATGGTATAATTGAATTTTCAAAATATATTTTGAATGATTTTTTAAAAATTGCCAAAAATATGGTAACTGACTGACATGAATGCAACCTGTGTGAAAAGTAACGCTGATTCTACAAGAGATTTCTCTGAAAGTTGAAGGAAATTTTATTAAATAAAAAATGAGGATCAAAGAGAATGAATAACCTTTCGGACCATGGCAGTTGAGTTTGAAAATATTGCTGCAGTAAAGAATTACAGTAGCTAGAGTAGCTTGGTAACTGACTGACATTCTGGTAACTGACTGACGTTTCTGAAATATTCTAAATATACTGATGCACATGTTCAAAATTATACAGTAAAAATTATGAATAAGTCTACAAAAAAGGTAAACAATAAAATTACAATTGTCAAACTTAACTTTGCTGCAATAAATGATTGCAGTCTTTGCAACAAATTGGTAACTGACTTACCTATCAGGAACCAACTGTTAAATTATACTAATGCAAATGTTCAAAATTATGCAATAAAACCTTTATAAAGATAACACAAAGAGTAAAGTAATGGAAGTCCAATTTTTAAGTTAATTATATTTACAATTTTTGTTTCCATAGGATATTCGGATTATGGGTTATGCAGGTTTTGTTAAACGTGTTTTGCTATCAGTCACTCAGTACTTTTTTGAAATTTTCTTAAAGTGATGAGTTTGAACAGTTGAGCATTTGCTGTATTGGCTGTAGATAATTACATTTTCATCTATGGGTCTTAAAATAATGCATTTTTCGGATATTCGGAATAGCCAAAATATCACTAAATCTCATTTTCAATTCATTTTTTGTGGAGTGAACATCTTCCTGCTTAACAATAATAAGTTGTGTTTTCAGATCTTTCTCTTTTATAGCATTATAAAAGGTTGAGGCATTATTGATGGTTGCTTTTCCACTCAACACTTCCATCCATGCTAACCTCTTTACTTGGCCACCGACTCCATCTACGGCTCCCTTGCCATGTGAAGTGGCAAAAAACTGCCATTCGACTTCGCGAATTTGAAAGTCCTTGCAAAAATATGTGAAGTTGCATAGGTTAAAACGCTGCTTGAACTGACTGGCAGCACCATCAGAAAAAATATGTAACGAGGAAAAGTTCTTAGTTAGTTTCAAGTCCTTTATTATTTCCCGAAGGAAAACATTCACAGCATTCTCATGATCTAGATAGTCTGATATTGCTGAGTACGATTTTGTTTGTTTTTGGTCACCTTCTACAAACCAAGAAACAGCTGTAAAAATTGTAACTTTTTTATGGTTCCAATGAGCTGCTTGGATTTCATTTTGTTCCTTACAGCAGAAATTTTCTGCAAAATCAATTTGTAGGACTAGCTAGCTGTTCAGAATTTAGATCATCCCGTTTTATCTTGAATTCTTCTGATTGCTTTCTCTTTACAAAAACATGCTGTAGGAATGATGGTAGTTTCGCTCTTAAATCATTTATGCAGTCCTCAGTTGTTCCTTCATTGGTGGTTAGTTGGCATTGAGGAGTATTTTTCCACTCCTTCCAAGTGCACAGTTCATGATGCTGGTCATCATTTGAATTTAGCCCATTTATCATGGGGTATCTGCTACATTTGCCGTTCATACATATTTCATTTTCTTCGTCACAGACTGCAGCCTGTATAAAATCTTTTAATTTAGTCGTAAAATTCAACCCTTTTTCTTTTAAGGCATCCAAAAGAAATTGAATATTTTCATGTTTTTGGCAAAGACACACATTATGGGGAATGTCTCTTCTTAGTAATGTTTGATTTGGGCGGAGGCTGCTAAACTTGGAAAGACCAATCTTAACATTTGGATTTTCTTCACACACGAGACCATTTACCAGTCTTAAAACCCAAGAGTTGAGTTGTTTTATGTTTGTTTAACAAGAGAAATATTTTTAGGAGTGTGTAATTAAGTACGCTGTAGTTATTTTGAAATTAAATTAAATGTCAGTCAGTTACCACATTAAGTTGTCAGTCAGTTACCATGGAATTTTTTAAGTTCTTGATGCAAACTTCAACTTCTGTTTATTCAGTATTTAAATACTCTTAATGTAGGCAGAGAGTATGAATTTTTGTAAGTTTCCATCAAAAATTTTCACGCTCAGGGGAAAATGTTGATTTTTTATGGTAACTGACTGACATTCATAAACTGAATTTCAAACTGTATCTAAACGAAACGCCATAACAATATTTTTTTTCAAATAAGACTGTATTAAGAATTTTCATAATGTGTATAACAAATTACCCCAACTTTTTTGTTTAGTTAGATTTTTTTGGGGGAAAAAAACACTAATTACTGTACTCTAAATTATCGAACATAATTCTGGAGAGAAGATGGACATCTCTTTCGGCCTGTTTTCAATACAACAGTTTCTAATATAAAATTTAAGGTGGTACCGTATTAAAATAGATAGTTCAAGCTTTTAAAGTATATATATTAATTTGCGTTTTGCGAACATTGAAATTTTGATGCTCAGGTTGACATTTTCGTGGAATTGCCCTACGTTAGACATAATGCTTAGACTGATATAGCTTTTGACAAGGTTCATATTTAAGTTCGATTTTGCATTCTTGGCAGCTTTTTCGAAATTCTTCGCAAATTTCGCTTATTATCTTACGACTCCCAAACAACTCTTGGTAAAACTTTCTTGTTTAAATTGAGAGGTATTGTGGACTTGTAAAATAGACGAGCAGTCTATCACAGTACTTCAAAAAATGCGTTAGAGACACACTAGATAACTCTAATCCAAAACATTGTTAGAGTAAGTTGTCTCAATGTCATAAGGGGTGGTGGAGTTTTAAAAAATGTTTTGTTATGTGCAGGAGCGCCCCGAAAGGAGGTCACGGGAGGCCACTGGGACCTCCCAAAAGTTTTTATCATTCGGCAAATTTGGACTGACGATTCGGCAAATTCAGGAATAGTATTGCAATATTTTGTGTTTATTTGTACATTGTGTGTATTGTTGCAATCTTCCTTTTTACTTCCTTTTACGTAGTAAAGGAAGTATTGTGATCGCGAAAAAAAAATCACTTAAATTTGGGTCTAAATTTTGATTTTGCTCACCCCTGAATGAATGTTGAGTCGTTTTTTCGACCTGTCAGCACGTGCATATGTACCTGCCAACATATAACCAGCCGAAAAATCATTTTCAGCCACCCCCGAGTTAATTACGACGAGTTTTCTCGTGACGTCTGTATGTGCGTATGTGCGTATGTGGGTCGCATAACTCAAAAACTAAATGCCATAGAAGCTTCTAGCTTGGTATGTAGGCTCTGAGGATGGTCTAGTTGTGCACCTCCCCTTGTGGTTGCATTTGAATGTTCCCAAGGGGGTGTTTTACCCCTTTTTTGGGGTAAATCAGTGTTAATTTCAATGCAGACTCAAGTGATATGAATTGGCGCGACCACTTGGCGATATGTCGCCAAGCTTTTGGTCGCCAAGTGTTTGACGCCAACTTGGCGACATATCGCCAAGTTGGCGACAAATTTGGCGAAAAAAATATTTTTTGAATTTGGGTTCAATTTGGCGCTATTGGCGATATTTCGTGTCAAATCCACTGAATGATGTTAAAATCGGCGATATTTAGAAAATGAATCATTGTAAAACATTTGTTTTCATTGTTTCGTGGCAAACTAGAGGTGTAAATATTCAAATTGCTATCTTGCTCACTCCTAGCACTATTTTAACACTAAGGCATCTACAAAGAAATTTACACGTAAAAGGAAGTAGTGTGGGACCCATACCAGATTTTTTACATACATTTGTTACCTTTGGAAATAAGAAGACCCGATTAATAAAACTTAATTCGGTTGTTGGAAAAACCTGTCAAATAACCAACATGCTTTAAGTTGTAATATATGCAACATTTTATGATATGTCATGCAGTAAAACGTTTTGATTTGTTTTTATGTATATGTAACAATAATTTATAAATTATCCAATCAATCGTTTTGACTGTCCAAAATACATTCTAGCTGGCCGATTCATCAAAGTTTAAATATTTGTCAATCATCTGAAGAAAAATTTGTGAAGGCTCGAATTTTTTTCAGTGATACCTATTTTTTTTTTCTCATAAAGTAATGGTATAAGGTCCATGTGGTGTTCTCGTCTTTTCTGATTCGGCATATTTCGGAATTTTATTCGGCAAATTCAGAAAAAAATTAAGTTTGGGGCGCCCCTGGCTATGTGGTATTTTAGATTTGAACGATACATTTTCCTGTAAACATCTCTGAATACTTTCAGCACTTTCTCCCTTCTCCAACTAAAAGAATTTCTACTCTGTTCAGGTAGTATTAGCATTGTAAAGCCGAAAAAAAAATTTTTTTTTTCGTGCACATAACATCCTATAGTTGCTTGTAGAAATTTTTACTTTGGAAGTGTTTACGAAATTTATTTTTTAGCCAGTTTCACCAATGGCATTTCTATAATGTTTAATTGTGTCATTTTAATAAGCATGGTGGAAGTTAAATTCAGTCTCCGCTTTTTGAATCACGATTGTTCTAAACAGTTTTGATACACTAAAGGAGCTAGTTCAATAAAGTAGGATATTGTTCTGTTTTTGGTGATTTGATTCATTAAAGCGATTGTTTCAATTAACCAGCGTCCACTGTTCTACCTTTCTACCACTTAGCAGAAATCAAGTTCGATGAATAGTTTATTCTGTTCAGAAGAGGAATTATGTTTATATACAAAGTCAGTTTAAATAACTTTTTGATATCTCGGTGATTCTACAATCTATTTTGGTAGACTCTTTCTCAGATGACTTGTATCGAATAAACGGAAATATAATACGGGGGAAGAAGCGGAAAATGGCTAAAGAGTAAAGGCTTGAATGATGAGAAACTTAACAGATAGGGTAAGTGCTCCAGTAGTAGGCCATTTAAGAGATCTTTTGTGGATCTTGGCTAACCTAGAACTTTCAGCTATCAATACAGCAACAAAAACAAGGTAAAACTTTAGAATGAACCTTCCTGATAGTGAATCACCTACTTGTTTCAGAAGTTAAAAAAAATATTATGTTAAAATCCAAGCTGTTGTCAACACTAGTAAATGCTCCAGTAGTCGGCCACAGAAATCCAGTGCTCGGCCACGTTGAATCCAGTAGTCGGCCACTTCATTTTCATTGATCTTATCTGATATAGGGGATTGAATTAAAAAAACAAAACAAAGGGAAACTTACAATGAACCAGACCCATCATTTGGGGGGTCAGGAGGGGGGTCAATTCCCCCCCCCCTTGAGAAATCAGTTAATATATAAGTGGGCGTGGTGTTTGCTTTTTCCGATGAAATTGCATTGTGTTTGCACCCTTTGTCCCCCCCCCTCTAAAAACGTGAAATGACGGGCCTGCAGCGATGCATTATACTTAGTCTGGTTATATTTTTCGTGGTACCTCTGGTACTCAACTTGTATAGATAATCATGTTAGTGTACTTCTTGATACACTATGTGCTTTACTTACTTCTATAACTATCAATCTACCATTATTAATTTTAGACAGTATAATTAGCACAGAATTCTCGGGACATTAATGTTTTTATACTTTAGTTGCCTAAAAACAGTTTTATTTTAAAAACTCGCGCTAAAAAAGTACTTTTTTCTGAATAACGTCTAAAAATATGTCTATATCAAAAAGAAAATTTTAACATCAAAAAAAGTTTCATAAGAGTATGAGTATAAATGGCGCAACACTTTTTCCCAACATACTTGGCCCCCCTCCATCCCTTTTTCTCAATGTTTCACAATTCAAGCTACCCTCCCCTACCACACTACAACACACAAACAAATTGTTATTAAGGAATTATAGTTGAATTATAACTAAAATTGAGTATTCTTTCTGCGATATGAATTTATTACCAAATGACGTTTTAGTTTTATACCACGGGCAAAGCCGTGCGGGTACCGCTAGTTGTTACATAAAATGCTTTTGTGCGAACCAAAATATGAAAACTCATATTTCTTGTCACCCCCCCCCCCCCCTGTCACAGTTTAATCAACCACCCCTTCCTCTTGTTAAACCCGGACACCGTTTTAGGACGATCTCCAGAAATAAACGATTTAACTTTGTATTGTGAAATAAGTGATAAAAGATAAAATAAATGTTGTTGCAACAAAGTATTACGTATTGCGTATACGTAGTTTGGGCTTAAAAGAAAGTTAAAAAAAAGGCTTCTGAAGAAAAGAATTTCAGCAGCACTTACTAAAGATGCAAGAAAAGAAGGAACAAAATAAACGAAGTTTATATAAAATGTACAAAATGCACTTGCTTAGGAAGTAAGAAAACAGGAATAGTTTTGTAGTGAACAGCAGTTTTTAGTGATAAATGACCAAAGAATCAAGAAATGAAAAACTACTTTACTGTTTATGTAAACATAAAGACGTAATAATAGAGTGGACACAATTCATGACCAATAATAACGTCGGCACTTAACTGGTTCACATACATTAGAACGGAATTTCAACATACGGAACTTAAAACTAAAACTATAGTTTCAGAAATGATTGCTTCCAAAACTGTACAAGTAAAAATAC
>JAXGGA010005730.1:0-75702 GCA_038373865.1 Uloborus plumipes
TCTGAAGGTAATGATTGAAACTCGCTTATCATTTGGGCGATTGGAGAGGGGGTGTAGGTGCCAGTTGCTCCTTTGCTTAAGAAATACAATGTAATTATGCATTAGTTTATATATTTTGTAGGTTTTTGTTTCCGAGGAATGCATTGAGTATATGAAAATCTTTGAAATGGAGGACCTGTATTGAAGTAAAAGCTGCTGGCTTAAATTAAAAATCAGTTGTATATGCTTCAGGTCAATGATCCACTATTTTTTTTTAAATCTTCCCTTTTAATGTTTGCCACTTCAGATAACAACTTCTAAATTTGTGATCAAAAATTTGGATTAAATATCTTGATTATTAGTATCAAAGTATAAAATACAAACTATTCATTGATCTCAAAAATTGGGCAGAGACATTACACTGAAGAAAAACTTTATTTTTGAGGGAGCATTTACAATAAAGTTTTTCCTATCTTAAGGGGGAGGGGGGAGTTGTAGACAAAATTTAAAAACGTTGTTGACTGTGTGCTAGAAATAATGATAATGTACGCAAAAGTATGCCACATTAATTTAGGGTTAACTTCTTGTTGAGTTACCCCGGAACTTTCTGATTTTAAAGACAAAAACTGCGTCCCCCTGGTTTACGAGTCAGAAAATCTTTTCTTGTAAGATGCTAACAAATATGGAGAGGCCTAAAAATAAATAAATAAATAAAGAGATAGAAAATGTTTTACAGCTAGTTTCAGAAATAGATGGACAAAGAAATAATTAAGTTTACTGCTACCATTTCATGTTTATTACCTACTTAAAAATTATAAGGAAGAAAAAGAGGTTAAAACATCGTTTGAATAGATTTAAGCAAAACCTTCTCCACATAACTAAGAAGAAAGAATTTACGGCCTCTTTGAAAGCTGATAAACAAACCATTTGTTCTTGTTTTCGTTCTTACAACAATGTATGGTGTCCAAGGGGCCCACATGCAAGTAGTGAAACAGCGTGTTGTTTTTATTTGGTAAGTGGCAGTAAAGATGGCATTGAATGAGGCTCTTTTTAGGGGATTAAGGTACTCCAAGGGCTCTTATGTGGCGGTATATTTTTCCACGTGAATCGCTAATAGGATTTAGTCTGTTTCACTAGTTAATAAAGAAAAACAACTCTCACCACTGGCTGTGTTTAATACTTAAGAGGAGATTTACGAAAAATGATGTTTATATATCTTTTAGGAAACATATTAAGAGTAAGCTGTTTGAACATTCAAACAATCAATATAACCAGGTTCATGATGTAGGAGATGTGAGGCAAAGTGAAATAGTTAAGTTACCTGCTTTAAAAGGAAAAAATGGAAAATTTGTTCAAAAAAGTATTGTACAATTAGAAGGAATAATGTATTTTTGTAATAAAACTTTGGCTGAAATATTCTTTTTCATCTTTGACAGAAATTTTGTACTTTCAAAAAAATGTGGAACACTTTCACCTCAAAAAATCATGGGGCAAAGTGAAAAACAAAATATTTTTGTTATGAAAAATGTCTATTCAATGAATAACAGTATTTTTCATCAAATGAATTCGTAAATAAACGAAAAAAGTAATTATTAATAAAAAATAAACGAATACGTAAATGAATTAATTAATGTGTAAATATTATATATGTGTAAATATTATATGTGCGAGAGAAAATAAATGAGTGAATAAAATAGAGAATGAATAAGAAAATGAGTTAATGAATGAGTAAAGAAGTAAAATATTGAGTAAAAGCATGTAAATAAATTAATAAATGAAGAAAGATGTACGTAATTTAATATATGAATGAATAAGTAAACGAATTGAACTATTTCACTTTGCCCATCCACTTTGCCCCGAGGGCACTTGAAAAATTACCTTGAACATTTAAAATAAAAAAATGCCTAATATAAACAAAATAAGGACTGCACAGGATATCAATAGATCTCAATTGATAGTTTAAATGATAATTACAAAATTTTATAGGGGAGAGTTGCCCAAAACGGGATAGGCGGGTAAAACGGGATAGTGGGCGTTGGAGCTTGACCGGTGGTACTATCTCGCAGGAGACAGGCTAAACTGGTTCCCGACCGCCATGACAGCATACTCAGTTAATATCTCAACTCTAGCCCCGTATTTCGCAAAGAAATATTTTTTCAAAGTTTTCAATTGAGATTTTTACTTACTTTTTACTTTTTTCGACTGCAGAACAACTAGAATTGTAGTTCTCCGTAATTCGGAACAATTCCGGTTAGAACTGTATTTTGTTTATAGATCTTTTAGCAACAATTTCATGTACTTAAATATTGCTAGTGAGTGGCGGTTCCGGGGTCAGCCCTTTATGTTGTCAAAAGCATCATGGTTGGGCAAAACGGGATACTTTTAGGGTGCCCAAAACGGGATACAATTTTGATGTGTCCCGTTTTACTCGACCATTTCCATTAATGTTTTTTCAATGTGTTTAAGTAGCACGAAGCGAGCTAGAGGTTCGCAAGTGGATGTTCAACCATTCTGAAAAAGGGATTACTATCTACGAAGTAGGAAATATGTTCAATGCAGCATTTTAACGAGCAGCTCTTGTCGAAACTGCTGTGAATGGGTTCACGAAAACAGGCATTTTCCCATATAACCCCAGATGTCTTTCCTGAATATCTCTTCGCTTCCTCTCTTCCAACAGCTCACCCATTGCTGGATGCTCAGAACATGACGTCCTAGCACCCATTAAATCTGCAACAAAATGAGATCAGATCCGAAGGATGTTCAAATTCAGTCGTAGCATCTAAGAGTTTGCTGTCATCACCACCACTAGAGACAGTTTTGAAAGAATCACTTAGTGCTACGAACACTAGCACAAATGCAGGCCTGATCCAACCGTTCACTTCAACAGGAGTCAAAGGACTTGGACTATACTGCCGCCCTTCACTGCCATTTTCTATATCACCCAAAGAAATTCTAATTTCACCACGAGTGATTGGACCAAGACCTCAAAATAAACACGATAATAGAAAAGGGAAAACAGCATTTATAACAAGAAGCCCATATAAACTTGAGTTGGAAGAAGAAGAACGAGAGAAAAAAAAAGAACGAGAAAGAACTTAAAAGCTGAAAAAATAGGGCTGCCAAAACAAATCTCTTGAATGTTCCGATAACAAAACAAATGAGGCGTAAAAGAAAACCACGTGGAGATGCAAAACAGGCATATGAATTTTTAAAATGTTGCTCTAAACCTGAAAAAACCCCACAAACATCATTTGCAAAAACGGAAGAAAATGGACGTAACATGGGAAAAAAAATCATCAGTTAGCCAAGGTTGGACGTCGTTGTCTTCAGAAGATGAAACTGAAAAAGATGAATCATGTATTTTCTGAAACGCTCTGTATCTTGAATCGAAATCTGGAGAAGGAAGCTGGATACAATGCTCGAGCTGCCAGGGATGGGATCACGAAGCTTGTTCCAAAGTAAACGAAGAAGACGACACATTTTTATGCGATTTCTGTGTTATGTAATTTTCGAACTTTACAATTACGTAGCCTATTTTTGGTCTAAAAA
Source organism: Uloborus plumipes (assembly GCA_038373865.1). NCBI lineage: Eukaryota > Metazoa > Arthropoda > Arachnida > Araneae > Uloboridae > Uloborus > Uloborus plumipes. Next base: position 3,529 of record JAXGGA010005730.1, read on the forward strand.
CTAAATCAAAAGTAAAATCAGTACAAAATAATAATATACAATTCCCTATCCCGTTTTACCCAACCTTGGTCGGGTAAAACGGGATCGTATAAGACTTTTTGAAACCAGTATTTTTCACATAAATAATATCGAACAAATATGACAAAGGTATTTTTAGTAATGTAAAAGGTGTATACTTTTAAATGGCGTCTAACTTTGGAATGCACCTTGTATACAATAAGACATAAAGCGAAGAATATGTTAGCTATCCCGTTTTGGGGTACTTTCCCCTATGTGTATCATAACAAAAAATATTTTTTGAAAAACTCGAATATTATAATAAGTGTATCAAATTTTGAACAGGACTTGTATAATTTTTTTCGTTGATCTTTAGATCTATCTATTTGTTGACAGGAATAGACTATGTCTAGGGACTTTGTTAAAATATTGCTAGATACAGGTGGCACTGCAAACTGAAAATATTTTCTTTTTTCACTTTGCCCCACATGCCCCCCCCCTCCTTATATAAAACTAAGAAAAGCTTTAAAAAGTTCTAAAAACATACAAAATGTCCAAAAAAGTGGCTTCAATTATATTTTCTTTTCTAAGTAACGCTATCATTCAACTAGCTTTGTTAATTTTACTTTGGTGGAAAATGCATTTTCTTCTCCTTTTTCTTCTTCATATTATTATTTTTTGCACCATTTTTACAAATAAATATTTAAATTTTTACGACAAATTCATAAATAAATCTAGCATCAATTTTTCGCGGATATTTGTTTCTAATTTTTGCTGATTTTCGATTTTAGGAAAGTTGCAAATATTGTAATTTTTATTGCCTTTGAGTTTTTGTATGAGGAAAAACGACAAATATTTTAAAACAATTTAAATCTAGGGACTCATTTAATTTTCGGTTTTTCTGCGCTGTACATTGCTCAGGTTACTGAACATTTTCAAAATCACAAACACACTATAATTAACAGTATTTAAATACTATTGATAGAAGTACTTATATTAAATCATTTTTTACGAAGTTGTCCGCTGGTTTTTCCAGTTGGCTTTCTATGTTTAGTGGAAACCTTTCATTAAAGAGTGTTTTCAAAATGACGAGCACATATTTCACAGATAAAATGTACATTTTGCCAGTATCTATGGTAATGCAGTAGACGCTGGTTTATAGAATCAGTGGTTAATTGAATCAGCCACTTTAATGAATCTAATTCCCCAAAACAGTACAATATCCAGCTTTATTGAGTTTGGTGCCTTATTGAATCAGTTACTTTTTTGTATCAAACCATTTTAGAACGAACGTGATTCTTATAAGTAGATGCCGCTGTATAAAAGAAAAAAAAAATCAATGGATTTTTTTAAAATGTAGTTAATATTTAAGAGAGATGGTGTCTTTAATGAGCTGAAATGTGTTTCAGTGAGTTTTCATTTTTAACGCTGGGGTTGGCTAGTTAAAAAGACGTAACTGCGGAATGTTAAAAAAAAAAGAAAAAGATGAATAAATAAGAAATTGACTTAGTATTCTATTTGAAATTTTGCTACTAAATTCCGTGTACCAACAACTGATGCATGAAATAGGTCATCAATTGATTTAGACTAGATTACTTGAAGGTTTTTGGAGCAACAGCCGAATAAAAAGATTCGAATGGAAAGTTTAGACGAAAGGAAAGAGAGCATAATTTCTGTACCTCAGAACCAGACTAACGTAAGTCCATTTTCGTTATTTTTCAGTAGAGGGGAAAAACGACGTATTCGACAATCGTTTTTCCCCTCTACCAAAAAATGACGAAAATGGACTTACGTTAGTCTAGTTCTGAGGTACAGATTTGAAACTTGGGTTTTTTTTTTTTGAGATGACAGCCCTTATTAAATCCTACGTTAAATTGAAGAACAATTTTTAATTGAACGTTCAATAAGATGCGATGAGATCTAGTGAGATTTATAAAAGTTTATACATGATGAGAAGATCGTGAGTCACATGAGAAAACAATGAAAACCTTATTATGGCAGATGAAAAAACGGCCACACACCCAAGACTTTGTCTGCGCACACGGACTGCCCAAGACTTTACTGAGAAATATATTTTTAGCTATGCTATTTAAAAGCTATGTAAAAGCATATTCGGTAAAATATAGACTAAAGAAAAAAGTAATTTTACACCAGAGAAACTGTTAGCATAGCTAGTTTTAGTAATACTAGTGAAGTGCACCATAGTCTAAGATCCCACCGCAGTTTATCTACACTCATAGCGTACACTCATCACGTGTATGTCAAATTAAAGCTGATTTTTTTTTGAACGTGATGCACTATGTCCGCCTATGTAAAAGTGCCCGAAACCTATAGGCAGCCTGGCCTAAACAGGTCACATGAATGTAGCATTTCTACACTCATAGCGTACACTCATGACTCATATATCAAATTGAAGCTAGTTTTTTTCTGAACGTGGTGCACTAAGGCTGCCTATGTAAAAGTGGCCGCAACCTCTAGGCAGCCTGGCCTGAAGTTTAGGGTCCAAAATTTCAAATGGTTATAAAAGACGAAAAAATTGGTCGATTCTTTTGCTTTTTTTACTAAAATTATTCTTAATGTGAGTACTTTTTCGAAAAAATATTGATGAAATTAGATTTCAAAAATTGCCGATAGGGGGCGCTTTAGACTTTGCAGCTAAAAACAACTACTTTTTACCGTTTTTTTTCATATTTTTGTAATTGATTCAAAAAGTTCAAACTCTAACTTAAATTTTAAGCCCAAAATATCAACTAATTTCCAGTTTTTAGCAATAATCGGACCAAACGTCAAAAAATGTGTTTTTCTGCTTTTTAACTTGTCCTTTCAAGTAAAAAAGATTATTAAAATCATCTGCCGATACTAATAATGTGAAAAAAAAATTAAATGCACACTTTCTGAGCTGTAAAATACAAAATTTCTGGGTAAAAAAAAGTTGAAAAAAAAATTTATTTTTTCTTTTTTTTAGTTACGAAAGGGTTTATCTGATTTTATTTTACCATTATCAGGTGATTTTAATATTTTTTTTAAATGAAAGGACTAGTTGAAAAGTAGAAAAACACAATTTTTGACGTTTAGTCCGAGTATTGCTAAAAACCGGAAATTAGTTGATATTTTGGGCTCAAAACTTAAGTTGGAGTTTTAACTCTTTGAATCAATTACGAAAATATGAAAACGAACGGTAAAAAATAGTTGTTTTTAGCTCCAAAGTCTAATGCGCCCCCTATCGGCAATTTTTGAAATTTAAATTCATCAATTTTTTTCGAAAAAGTACTCACATTAAGAATAATTTTAGTAAAAAAAGCAAAAGAATCGACCGATTTTTCCGTCTTTTATAGCCATTTGAAATTTTGGACCCTAAACTTCAGGCCAGGCTGCCTAGAGGTTGCGGCCACTTTTACATAGGCAGCCTTAGTGCACCACGTTCAGAAAAAAACTAGCTTCAATTTGATATATGAGTCATGAGTGTACGCTATGAGTGTAGAAATACTACATTCATGTGACCTGTTTAGGCCAGGCTGCCTATAGGTTTCGGGCACTTTTACATAGGCGGACATAGTGCATCACGTTCAGAAAAAAATCAGCTTTAATTTGAAATATACGTCATGAGTGTACGCTATGAGTGTAGATAAACTGCGGTGGGATCTTAGACTACCAATAATATAGTATTTATACAAAAATGATGTTTTGGACTAATTACTTAGCCATGTTCTAAATACTAAATTTTAAATTCTACAAATGAAGTTAAGAGTAATTCATGCGTTATAGTTCGTGGCATTCTCTCAAAAGCGGTTAGCGAGAAAATACAGCCTGAGTGGCATTGCGATTTAGCCTAACTAGTTGTCGTCTATAACATTTGCTAATCTATATAATTAAAATTTGTGCGCGTCTCTTTCCGTCTGTAACGCAAGTCATTTGTCAATGTCTTCTAGGCCGATACAGTTAAGTTGGATACAAGGCATTCGGACGAACCATTCTGCTCTGTGGCTCTGTCTCATCAATCTAAACCAAAGGGGACAGAGATATGAATCCAAAACTATGCCATTAAAATAATCAGTTGTCACCCGGGTTGGAGTTATGATTGGTGAGATACAGCCAATTCGGTTGACAAACTTGGCGAAAAATGCCAGTTTTGTGGCCAAATTTGGTTGCATATTGCCAAATTACATGGAGAGGGGGGGGGGTGGCAGAGTTTACTCACGTATTGACGTGTCTATTACATCAAATTTATTCAGAGGTGATTAAAGTGAAGAATTAAGTTGAAATTAAAAGTTTTTTTTGTGATTACACAATCTTCACTTTGCACAAGGAAGACATTCTAGTTACATAATAAATATTAATGTGCGTTATGATGAAAGAAAGCAAGAGCAGACTTCTATAATAGCAAAAGTATAACGTTTGTGTAGCTCACCTTCGTATAAATAATGGAAAAAGCCAAAACGCTTAAAATTTATGAATGTTATAAATTTTAAATAAATGTATAGCTCTACAGGTGGGCGTTTTTCTTCGGTTTAAATACATTTCCGCTCCACAAATGAGAGCCTTTGCTGCGGTTTCATTGTACCCATGGGATGGTTAAGAGCGGAAATATCTGCTGTGGGTCGAAGGAAGACTAATCGCTCAAAAGATATTTGAAGTTAGAACGGAAAAAAATTCTTTTTGAGACCTTGTTTATCTAGGATTGAGAACCCATTATTATGTGTGAAACAAAGCAATTAATAGTTTTTTTCATATAAGAAACATAAGCATTTTTTAAATGTTGCATTTGTATTTCTTCGTTATCTTTTCTTCCGTTTGGTATTTTTCCGTTCAAAGTTTCATTTCATATTTTTCCGTTAAATCACGGCAAAATACAAAATAGAAAAATACATAACGGAGAAATACGAAATGAAACTTTGTAAAATCATGAAAAAATAATTAACTAAACGGAAAATATCCAGCAACTTAGCTGCCAGTATTTTTCCGTTATTTCCAGGAAATTTTTTTAACTGTGTAGTCTTCGTAAAAATACAGGAATGACGATGTGCAAATTCGATAATTCCCAATTTCAATAAAATATAGTCTCGTTTATCGAAGGAAAAAAAAATATGAAAAGACTTTGATACTTGAGGTTAGACATTTCGCAATCCCGTCAACAGAAATGACAACGAGAGAGAGAAGGGGGGGGGGGGGGGAGAAAGAAGGAAAAAAACAACGTTGGAGAAATTCTATGCTTTGCCCAAAACTACTTTTGACTGATTTACTCACAAATATAGCAATGTAGGTAAAAAAAAATATGGTGATATATTTACTGGAGTTTTACGCTGTCGAAATAAATTGTGTATACTTCAAATTGAAAAACAAAAGTGTATTTTAACCGATGATTTGTATTTATGGGTGATTCTACAAATACGGGAATATTTCTAACATGTAGAATTCAAAAAATTAATTTAAAATTAAAAATCTGAAAAAAATCAGCAAAGCACTTGATAAGTTACATAATTAAAATAGAATATCAGCAGAGCTTAAATGTTTGTATTTTATTGTATTTTTGCATTTTTATTTTTTGAAGGCATATGTGAATGATAAAAAGGACATGTGGATGACACAATGGGTATGTGAATATAACACAGTAAGTATGTGAATAACACAAACACAACAGGTATATTAATGAAATTTTTTAGCCAGTAAACTGTTAGACAGAATTTTTAAACATTGTACTGTCATAGTTTGGCTTTTGATTCATTCGCGTGTCTTGTATTGGGGCATGTGAATGACAATAGAAAAAGGGCATGTGAATGACAAAACACAAGTAATTGTGTTCTCAAAAAGTCATATCTGAATATTTTTCGGCTTCACTTCGAATTAGAACTCACAAATGTAAGATTTAGGATTATTCATTGTCAAAATTTATTTACATGTACATTTTACATGCATTCTGTGGGGTATGTTAATGACAAAGATAAAAAACACTTGCCTTGAAAGTTGAGTTTAGCTTGCTTTTTATCAAAAAGTAATTGCAGAACAGCAAAGTTAATCCTCATCCAGGAATAGCAAAGTTCCATGCCTTGTTTTAAGATGTGTTGCCAGATTTTGAAATATAACATTTCAGAGAAAAATATCTATACTTTTTAGACATGTAGATGACTGATAATCGCTGGGACAAAGTTTAGATTAACTTTTAGAGATATTATTTTCATATTATTTTGCTTTTTTTGCGATTTACATCTTGCACACATTCATATTTATAAATAAAAAACTCTTGAGAAAAAAAATTTATTATTTTTTTAAAATCTATATTCCATTGATTGTGAAAATGGCACCTATGGGACAGGGCATGTGGATGACATTTCAATCTAATATCCATTTTTTTGAATGAATAATAATTAAATATTGACATTATTGATAACGGAAATTACAGAACAAAAGACGCATAAAAATATTCCCAAAATAGTTTTTTATTAAATTAAAAACAAAAAGAACAATCAGTATGGAACACAAATTTGCCCATTTTTGTAGAATCACCCTTATATGTCCTTGTTGATGATATGGTCCACGCACCACCATGCACCAACAATGCAAGTCAACTTTGCTGCCAGAAAGTGCATTAAATTTTGATTTTTAATTAATAGAACGTTTTTTCAAATTTTTGTGATGTGTCAAGTGTGAGATATATTATTGTTTTTGAAAAAAACTTTTATATTTATGATTTTAAGCCACATCGGTAGAAACTATCAACAAAATTCAAGCTTTGAATTTTACATGGTACGGAGATTATTTCCAAAGAGAATGTGTCTGTTTAGAAATATTTTTGGAGCGTGAAGCATCGGTTTTATATCTACATCTGCAGATGATAATAAAAACAGTTTGAGACTGAACGTCCCAAGTTGGCTTTTCATTGCATTTATTATCTCAGAGGGATATCTTGGCCCAAAAGCAATCACTTTTATCCTCGGCTGGAAGGGATTTCAAGCAAAAGTAGTATTACATTGTAGCGATTTCAGAGAAATAGATTTTTCTCTATTTATTTTATCAGACGACTCATATTTTTAGTTAAACATTATTGTACTCTTTTTTTTTGTGTGTAGGGGGAGGGGGATGTCAGTCGCGGAAACAGATTTTTCTTACAGCAACAATATAGCTAAAGAAACAAAACATCTCGTATTAATTCTCATTTTCAGCATCACTTGAGGCATTTTTCTGTTTAAAAAAAGCGAGATTGTAGTTATTTTCTTTGATCAACCGTTTATAGACCATATGATTTGCGGTAGAATGTGGACCTGTTACGACACATAAGGCTATTAAATGACAATTAAACATAAATAACATGCGATTTTAAGAAAATTGGATCAGTGGATTCTGCTTAAACTGTTAAAACAACAGGTTACACAAGGCACATTTAGGGTGAAATGTTGGAGCACCGGAGGCACCCCCTGAAGGGTGTCACTTGACTCTCTATGGCAACCTTGAAGGCGCCTTTGGGCTGAATTCGGCCCCCTTTGGGTGCCTTATGATACCCTATGGCACCCCTAAGGTGCAAAAGCGTTCCAGATGACACCTTCAAGGTTGCCATAGGGAGTCAAGTGGCAACCTTTGGAGGGTGCCGCTGGTGCTACAATATTTCACCTTAATGGTGCCTTGTGCAACCTGTAGTTTTAACAGTGAAAATGGATGGGACAAAAACAGTAAGAGTTATTGTCATAAAAGTTAAGTCATAAATTTTTTTCGGCATAAAAGCTAGGGTACAGTTGGAGTTCTTTTAGAGGACAGGCCGACATATCTGACATTTTGGTTTCATGACAGTTTTGGATCCAGCCTTGTTTCAAGTATTTGAAAATGTTTTAAAATTGTCGCCAGTTGCTCTGACATAGAATAAGAGAGGTTTAACTGAATAAAATGCCGCATTAGTTAAATCCAAAGGGAAAGCTTATTTCTCAAAATTAAAAACAGTTCATACGGAAATATTTCCTATAACTAAGCTTATTTTCACATTGCACTTGTTTTAAGCCTGAATTTACGAAATTGTTTTCTTCATATAGACAAAAATATTCAAACATCACAAAGAAAAAAAAATGCCTCAGACTTGTTATACTTATAACAGGAAAATGCCGTTTTATTTAAAAAAAAGGGAATGAGTCGCTTTTTGCCTTAAAAATTCCCATTATTCCCCATATATTTTCTAATGTATTTATATATTTCCTAAATTTTTCAGTTTTTTCCGATCTACCGAAATATGTAAGTTTTTCGTATCTTCACCAGATACTGATGTCACGCCAGCAACATCCATAAAATATTGTTGAATTTCAACAATGGTTAAACACTGTTCAAATATTTTTTCCTTAAAAAAGCAGAAAAATCAAAATATTGTAATCTGAAGTTATTCATTGCAACAATGGTCCTGTTCCCAGCAAAGAATACGCGTCTTATAGTTCGTCCCTTTTGAGTAGACGCGGTTCTAGTAAAGAGAAATTCGAACTAGCTCTCTGAAAAAAACTTCAATATTAGATTTAAAAATAGAATTTTTGTAAGTAAATCAGCTTTTTTAACTTTTTTATATCATATGCAAAGTAATATAGTAACAAATTTTTAGATTTTATGCTCACTAATGGTCAAATTTTGATACACAATTAAGTGTCTAGAAATACTAAAAGCGCCAGCGTGAAAAATAGCGGAAACAGCGCTTTCCGCTATTTTGTTAATAGTCGCCAAAACTTTTGACGCCAAAGTATGGACACTAATGTATTTTGACGTTGTTGATACTGTCAGCCCAAAATAATAATGGAATCTAACAATAAATGATTAATTTCCCCAAATTTGGCGTTCTTTAAAATTTTAATACTGTATACAATGACTTATTTTCATTATTTGGTGCATCTAGCACGCTATTTTTAACCCCCGATGCAATGAAGAAAGGTGTTATAAATTTGACGTGTCTGTGTGTCTGTCGATTTGTGTATCTGTATATCTGTCTGTGACACTCTAGCGCCTAAACGGATATACCGATATTGGATTTTTTTTTGTTTGAAAGCAGAGTAGATTGAGAGGGTTCTTAACTAGGTCGCGTTTTCAGATGACATTAATTAGTGAAGATATTAATTAAAAACCTTTGAAACGTTTATCATGATTTTTAAAGCGAAAACGTACTTGAAAATTTAAGCAATAGAGACCAAAAGGAAGAGAAAATCTTTCTGTGTCTGATGGAATATGTTGGGAACTTCCTTGTTGTATAGAACTCGAATTATAATGTTTTTTAGCAAATGCGGTTAAGTTCTAAATTTACGCAATGTGAAATCGATGTCATTGTTGGCCGACGAGTAAAGAAAAGTCAACGATTTGAAATGTTCATCTGTTTCTAGTTTATCAATGTTTGTTTGAATACTTGTATTGTTTTTTAAACCATAGGAATCATGCATAGCGAAAGAAATTTCCAATTGCTATTCCCGCCTTGAAGTGGTTGGAGCCAGATACCAATGCGCACCCATTCACTTGAGTTATATGCACCAAATTTCATTCGATTCCATGCATTACGTTTTTGGTTAATGTGGCCCCAAAAAGTGTTCTCTTTCCCTAGGGTCCCCTGTTCCTATCACATTGGTGACTAAACTTAATGGGGAACCTTCAGGAAGCTTTCATTCAAACAGACAGATACATCATACATTTCTGACCACAAAAGTGGTCAAAACGATTTCGTGTCATTTAAAACATGTAAATATGTCAAAACTCGAAGAAATTCTCGAGCGCAATGCTATCCTCTACAGTTTGGATATTGAATAAAGTAGCATAGTAGTTGAAGATCTGATCTCACGTCTTTATTTTTCTTACCCAAGTGCTGCCGGCGAAGTGTTTATCTTAATAATTGCTTTTTACTTTCTTGCAAGCTAAATTAGAATGTTCCAACCAAAAGGTTATTCTCAATGATATCAGTATTTATTTTGTGACTTGCTCAGTTTCAAAATACATGGCTGAAATATGTCGCAATATTTTTTGAATTACTTCAACTTTTGTAATTTATTAAATTGCGACTCAATTTTATTAACGAATTACGCTTTAAATTAAGTTTTCGGCTATTCCTAGTCTAGTTTACTTAAATAAAATCGTCAGTTAAAATCTTATTTTTATTTCTCTGACATGTTTGTAAAACATTTTTAAAAAAAACGTGGTGAAGTGTGAAAAAAAAGCACTAGACTAGGAATTCTAAATGGTAGAGAGAGACCAGAGTCACGAAAAATTTCAGCCACCTTTACACTTTTGGAAGTCATTTGGAAAATAGAAAGTATATAAGCAGCGCAAAAAAGTAAATACCCTATGCCATATTAGAAATACAAGAGCTTATGATAATCTACAAAAGCAATAAATAATAGTTCAATGAATATAATTTTTAAATTTCAAGATACAAGCATACAAAAAACGAAAATATTTTGGCAATCATCAGATTTTTAACAAATAAAGAAACACCAAGTTAACTCTTTGGTACTGAACTCTCAATTGGTACTGAATTCTTTGGTAACCAGTTTCACTGATATGGTCACCCGTTACCTACTGAACACCGCTTATATAGACATGTAACAACCAACTCCAGCTACACGTTGTAATTGAATCGATTGGATTGCAATTATTTTTGTCTTTAATTTTGTACCTTTTAGCAAGTTAGCATCGTGGACACCTGCATTAGTTCGAGGACTAAATTTTGAGAAACTTTGCTGTATATGTTTCGTTAAAATTGATTAAAATTATAAACTCTAAAGTAAAAGGATTCTACAAAAAAAAAAAAAAATCCTTCAATAACAAAATGCTTGAAAACAAGTTGGTGTCGTATACTGTTGCTAATAAGAAATTCTGCACTAACTTAAAATATATATTTGCTCATAACCCAAGAATGCCCTTTTTGAAGAAAACAGAGTGCCTTTTAACCTTTAGGAACAGGGCGGTACACATGTTGTACCATAAGTCTTTTTTTTAGAGGACGGGGTTGAGATTTTCACTCGAACCCTTTGGAGCCGGGGATTTTTTCAAGGTTTCATACGTCTGGTACGACAGTTTATATGTTCTCTTTTCAATGGAAAAGAAATCTGTGGTTTAACTGTCGTACTACCTAGGTCAAAAGAAACATTTCTATATGAACAGCCCGGATCCAAAAGGTTAAGAGTTCACAGAATTTCGGTTTCTAAGGATAATAAGGCAAGCTTTTATTTTGTTCTATCTGGACTGAACTCGATACTAATGCAAAAAAAAAAAAAAAACACAACTTCTGCAGCCAATTTTAGTGTTCGTTCAGTACATTAAATGTGAGACAGAAATTTTATGCCCTAAACTTAAATTGTATACTTAAATTCAAGATTCGCTAAATTTTCTAAATTGTTTTTACTTATGATTTTTCGGCTAAAAAACTGCGAGAAGAGCTTCTAGAAGAGCTATGATGGGTCTTAGCATTCTCCTTGGCGCAATAACCTATTGACGATCATTGATTATTATAATGGGTTTGATTACGCTAACTCTATAAATAAAACATTTATTTCTAGACAAAGAGAAGGAAAGATATTTCTAGAGATAGATATTTCTAGAAAACAAAATAAATATCACATTAACTCCTCTGAAACTTGGCGGTGAAACTGAATGTCAAGTAAAGAACTTTCTTCATTTTGGCGATAGATTGAACAGCATTGCAGTAATCCTATTGAAGGTTTGTCGTTAGATTGTTCTATGCCTTCGTTTTATCGTGTGTGAGTGTGAAAGTCGGACATTTAGACAGCTGCGGATTCTACCAATCCAAGAAATTTTCGCAAGATTCTGCTTTGCAAGTAAGTCTAGGAATTCTAAATTATACGACTTCTATGATGTGTCTTTCTTTGTTTCCGAAGTTCCTTGATTTTAAAGTTCTTCTGCTATGAAGATCTCGCACATTTTGGTGTAAGTCAACAAATCTGAATTGCTTTTCGAAACTTTCAAGGTCTTTAAAGGTAGTGGGCTGAGATTTAGTTCTAAAGCATGCAGGTGCGTGAATTATAAGTTCAGCTTTAAGTCATTGGATGGTCCCTGCATACTAGGTATGCATCAATAAGCAATTTGGCCGATTACCGATTACTGATTAATCAGCTGATGAGAATCGGCCGATTAAATTAGAATCGACCGTGATCATGAATACGATTCTTAATTCTACTAATTTCTCTATTTATTGTTCTCTATATCTCTAGTTTTCACAAAATAGTTTCAAAATTTCATAAAATTTCTTTGAACCAATTTTCATATTATACTTAAAGTTACATTTTGTCAACTAGATATGAAAATTTAAAAAAATAGGGTGGATGCTGTGGTGCGTAGGCTAACTTAGGAGCACTTATAACGTTTTTTTTATTGGTCGCCATTTAATCTAAGACTTTTATTCTGTGTGAAAATTATAAGGTTATATAAAAGCACTGTGCTAAAGGACAAAAATATAGACACATGAAAAATTTATTTCCTGTTAACAAATTTATTCATCATAGTTTCTCGTTGAAAGTACACTTTTTTTTGCCAATTAATCGACCCAATTTTGTCAATTGTGAATTATCGACAAGGTGGCCGATTATGGCCGATTAATACTACCGAGCAATCGGTGCATCCCTACTGCATACCCACATAAACGTGTTCTTATTCGATCAGTAGTTGCATGGGAATTCTAAGCGAGTATGAGAAATTATTCTAGACATCAGTGAAATATATTCTCAGGACACATACAATTTTTTATTGCACTTCCGAAATCCCGCAAGCACTCCTTCTCTGTGCTCAGATCGGGTGTGTTTGCGAAACTGAATCTTGTCTCGATTTTCTGTCTCCTATCCTGCACATGGTAATTCTAAGGCTCCACGCTAAGCGAGAGGGCAGCAGCGAGAACAGTTGTGTCGTATGTCTGAGGTTGCGCGTTCGATCCCTACCGACGGACGCCCTGGTTGTTAACTCTCTTTTAATGTAAATAACTGCTGTTATGATGCAGAAGGGGAATGTGGGGTACTGTGAAATAGTTAAGATAACACGCCTGCTTCAAAATAAACAAATTGAAATTTTTTCTAAAAATCAGTGTGCATAAAGAAGGAATAATGTGTTTTGTAATACATCCATCGTTGAAATGTTACTTTTTATTTTTGGCAGTTATTTTGCACCTCCAAAAAAAGGTGGAAAATTTTCACTTCAAAAAACCCCGGAGCAAAGTGAAAAATACAATATTTTTGTAATGAATCATTTTTTGGGGCAAAGTGAAAAATACAATATTTTTGTAAAGAATCATTTTTTGGGGCAAAGTGAAAAATACAATATTTTTGTAATGGATCACTTTTTATTTGACAAGTTACAGATAGTTCCATCAAATGAATGCGTAAATAAATAAATAAATGAATTATTAATGAAAAAATAAATAATAAATAAATAAACAAACAAATAAATAAATGAATTAATATATGAGAAAAAGAAATGAGTGAATGAATAACAATATAAGTGAATGAATTAATAAATAAGTGAATTAAGATGTTAAAGAATGAATAAATCAATAAATGAAGAAATACATACGTGGTATAATAAAAGAATGCATGAGCAAACGAAATGAACTATTTCACTTTGCCCCGCGTGCACTTGACAAATTACATTGAACATTTAAAATCAAAACAGGTCTAATATAAACGAAATAAGGACTGCACTGGACATCAGTAGATAGCAATTAATAGTAAAAATCATAATTAAAATTTTTTAAAATCATTTTTAATAACAAGGAATTTTTTGAAAAACCACGAATATTACAATAAAGGTATCAAATTTTCAAAATTGCTCATATATTTTTTTCTGTGATCTTTGGAGGAATTTATTTGTTGGCAAGAATCAACGATATGTCTAAGAACTTAGTTAAAATATTGCTTGATAGGTGGCATTGTAAACTATGAAAATATTTTAATATTTCACTTTGCCCCACCTTCCCCAACAATGTAAATCAATTTTGTCCTGCATGTTGTCTTATTAGAAATCTACCTGCATAGTGAGGCAATGTACTCCTCTCTCCCACAGCTTTGAGATGATAAAAATGGAGTTTTAATTAATTGAGAAAAGTCGCAATTTTCTTGGCCGAGCATTGAAATTTTATAAAATGTTATATTATTTTTATTAAAATATGCTTGAACTACATTCATTAAGACACAAAAAAAGTTTCGTGCATGGAAAATAATATTTTATTACTGAAATAAATGTTGCGTAAACGCATCATTGGCCATGTACAAACTGTAGTTTAACCACTTCTTTTACAGCTTTCATGTTGTTTGTTGAGTTTCTTGCACTGAGGAAGGGGTTCCATTGTAGCCTTGAAATAGCTATTTGCTGTACTTTCTGCCACATTTGTGCTTTATTTACGTTGATTTTCAACTTCAAAAATAGTTCAGCACGAAGCTTATTTGATCATTTTTCATTTAACCTTTAACATGTGAGACGGGGATCTTTTACTCTAAAAGCATTTTAAATTCTAAAATATTGTTGGTTTATCTTACTATATAACGCTGCAAGTACATCGACCTTTTCCCCTAGTCGAATAGTAAGTTACATAGCAAAAGGGAACAAGTTAGAGTTGAACAAAATTAATTCATTTGCAGTTTAGGGTGTAATAAATCGCAATTCACTACAAGTAAAAAGCAAAAATGTCCATTGAAATTTTTACTTTGAGTGTGAAACTATTGTTATTTTGTATTCAAATCAATTATTTTCCTTTTATATGATGTAATTAATTCGTAATTTTGTCTCTAAATAGTTTTCTAATATTAAGTTTGAGGTCTTCATGTTAGCATGCAAAAGTTTTGTAATATTTTCATATATAGCTTTATATGCGTATGTGTGTGAACCTACGGTACAGTTTCGTTTGTGTTTATATAAGCAAATAATAAAAAAAAAACATTAGAAGTTTTTAGCAGCCAAACTTTTTGGAGTGCATAAAAAAATATAATTTTGTTACCATTTACGTTAATAAAGTAAAAATCATTAGAAAGTTTCCGATAAATTTTGCGAAGCATGCAAGAAATATAATGTTGTGGTTACATGTGACACACTTTACGAGTTACCTTCCTGAAAATCACCTCAACAGTTATTGGTTAGAAAAAAAAAAGCTTTTAATATTTTCTATCTTCAAAAATACCCAGTACTCTAATCTAGTCAAAAACAATTCTGGTAACATTTTTGTGCTATGTTCAGTATAAAATGTTTCACGAGTTGTAATGACAGTAAACGAAATAAATAAATGAAAGAAAAAAAAATGACGAGAAATTTCTACTAGTATACTTTTTCTTCGATTCTTAGAAATGGTGCGAAAGAGGTCCAATATATGTTATCTGTCAAAAGCAGGAACAGTTTCCTGAAAAAGAAGTACAAAAGATGAAAAGACTATTGATCACTCCCGTAGATTAAACTTGTTCCATAAATAACACGTTGTAAAACATATATTTACTCGTTTGTTATGGCATTTATCAGAGCCGTTTAGGGAAAAAATGCAAAAATAATTTACTGATATACATTTATCAAAATGCAGAGAAAACTGCCTGTTTCAATTTTGAAAATTAGAATCTGAACAAATCTTTCTTTCTTTCACGTAGTGCTCGTAATATTTCCAGCAATATTCAAGGGGTTTCTTGCAATCCCGTAAAATACGTGTATATATTAACTATATTTTTTTTATCAACGTTATTTACATTAATTTTTGATGCCTCATGTTTAATATTTTATTTTTTTTCAATTGGAGCTACGTACATTCGAGTCTCAATAACTCGAATCCTTATTACTCGAAAATACCTTTATCTTAGTTTTCATTGTTCCCCAACTCTTGAGAACGCAGTGAGAACTTCCTATAACTCGAAATTAGCAGTAACTCGAACTACCAATAGCTCGAAGCTTTTAGCCAGTCCCTTGGGACTTCGTGTTTTCGAGACTAGACTGTATTATATTGTGCCTAACTGACAGAATTACTTATTGGGAATTGGGGATTCCGTGGCTCTGAGATGGAAACTTGCTTCAAATACCATCATAGGTCATGAGTCCGATTTTCTCCGATATCCTCGGTATTATTTCCTCTCTTAGGGCCCTGCTCCACATAAGCGTAAAACGCGACCGAAACTGAAGGCAGAAACCGAAAATCCGGGTACTTTCCATAGGAACGGGGGGGGGGGGGCTATGTAATCCATTTTACGTTTCTGCTTTATTTTTCTGCTTTACGTCAATGTGGAGCATGACCCTTAGGGCTGAAAATTATCCTTGTGTTGTCTTATATGTCAATAAAGAAGTCCAACTTCTAGAGACCATGGCACCCCATATCTTCATAGTGATTATAAATATAGCACGAAATCAACAACAGCAACAAAATATTTTAAATGTAAGAGTCAGTTTTTATAAGAGTCAGGCAATTCAGATACATATCATTTTTGATTTATCTTAAATTTTTTCAGTGGTTTCATCGAATAACTTTATAATACACGTATTTTTTCTTTGCCTCCAAAAAAATTTCTGGGGATCCACAAAAATTCCAGAAATTTGCTCCATAGCACATCTAATCCCAAAAACAAACTTTAGATATCTTACTGTTGCTCTAAGGCAACGACATGGTACAGAACATTACTTATTCCGATCAATAACAGTTTATCCGATCAATACTGTTGATTTGTGTTTTTCAATTATTAGAAATGTAAATTTATGCTACAGAAGTATTTGATTCATATGAAAGATTTCTGATTCTGTTACTCTGGGTGTTTATTAAATTTTTTTATTCCCCTTATTATGTGAAGGAGAAAGTAACCGTACTTGTATGCGTGGAGTGAGGTTGGGGTAAAAGCTCATAATCTATAACCAAAGACGTTTTTATTGTATTTATTATCATGATTTTAGTTTATATCTCTTTCGCTTATGATTATTCGTTTCAGCATTATTATTCGTAAGTAGTTAAATGGTAAAAAACTTGTCAGTTTGTACATACATTCCATGAAGTAATAAAAGCTTCATAGCTTTTGTTTGTGTGACGCTTATATTTAAGTCGAACATTTTTGCTGAATGATTTTATTCAATCTTAAAAACTGAAATAGGCAATCAAAGTGAAAAAAAAAAGAAAAAGAAAACGATTTAAAACTGAAGAACGGAGTCGTTAAAATCACAAAGGAGGCTTTAGGCTCTTTTATCTTCCATCCATTGTTATTTCGTGTGGCAAAAGACTGGAGTGGAAAAGAATCACTAAAAGATTTTTCAGATGGGTATATATTCTCAGAAACTTTGGTTTGTTAAACGATAGGAAAGCCTTTCTCTGGATTTCATTTATCTAAACAGATTTTGTAAATGATTTAGGGTAGTAAGCAAGAGTTTTTTTTTCTTTCGCATTAAAAAAAAAAAATACTAAGCATTTATTTAAAAATAATAATTATCTGAAATTATTGACATACCTACAGGATAAAATGTTACTGTAAAATATCAAAATATGAATTATGTGTAGAAATTGACAGGCTCGGGCCAACTTGGGCCTCCATTGCTGGGTATGTTGG
The DNA here is from genome assembly GCA_038373865.1 of Uloborus plumipes. Taxonomy (NCBI): domain Eukaryota; kingdom Metazoa; phylum Arthropoda; class Arachnida; order Araneae; family Uloboridae; genus Uloborus; species Uloborus plumipes. The sequence continues at coordinate 21,021 of JAXGGA010005730.1, forward strand.
CCCCAACCATTTATTTAACATCTTGATAAAATAGAAGTTGAAGATATGGACAAACTCTGATTAAATCTTCGATTTATTTCACTCAAATGAAGGAAAAAAAATCATTGTAAATAAAAATATCCATCCTACACCATTTGCTCCATGACATATAAAAATACAAGACCGTGCGGATGAAGAAACGAAAAGAATGAAACTACATTAAATAAACAAGATTAAGTTATACAATTTATTTGCTCAGTATTTTTTGTAGATACTTTTTCTGTTTGCATAATCAAACTTAGAAGAGTGTTCCCCTTAAGTTTTGAACGTAATTGTCATTTCTTCAGCTTACAAAGAGATAAGCTTAATGAATTTTTAAAGTGGAACTGAATTTTCACAAATAGTGGTCAGGCACATGGGAAGAAGTGAGACAGAAATTCTAATTAATGTTGCTTAGTTAACCAGGTAGCCAATGTTATTCTCATGCTTCAAAAGCGTACACTTTGTTTAAAATTAAAAAAAAAAAAACTTACCCATAAAGCATTAAAGTTTAACTCGCATAATCTTTAAAGATGCATTAGAAGAAAGTTCATTTATCTGATAACAGCATTTATTTATCATTGGTCTACCTATGATGTACAATAGGGTACACAGCTTTTTTTTTTCTAAAATCAAATTTCTAATAGTGCTTATACACAATTAGTTAAATCTATCGTTTTGCAAAAAATGAGAAATAAGAATTCTTAGTTCTTAAAGTTCAAAAAGGTGCCATATAGTATACTTAGAGGGTTTTAAAAATTTTGTTGATCTTTGGAACTTATCTTCTTCTTCTTCTTCTTTCAAATCCCCGGGATCTAGCAGAGCTAGATCAAGTCCAACAAATCATTCACCTTCAAAAAGTCAATGACAAGACCCGGTCAATCTCTTAAGGAACTTATACCTCAATTAGCTGTAAGGCCGTTCTTTACACCAAATTTGTTAATTTCATCGTTTTTTCAATACTTTTTTTCATTAAAAAAGAAATAATTAACCTTAGTTCCAATAGTGTCGAAAAGCTGTCCTATGATATCCTTATTAAGTGTGCAATTTTTATTGATGCGTGTCAATGGCTTCAGTTACTTCTTGGGCGGTTCACAAAATTCGTTAATTTTATCAGTTTTTCAATACATTTTTTATTAATACGAAATAATTAATCTTAGTTCCAATAATGTCTAAAAGCTTTCCTATGGTATCCTTATTACTTGTGCAATTTTTATTGATGTGGGTCGTTGGCTTCAGTTACCTCTTAGGTGGTATACAAAATTCGTTAAATTTATCGTTTTTTCAATACTATTTTATTAATAAGAAATAATTAACATTAGTTCCAATAGTGTCGGAGAGCTGTCCTTTTGGTATCCTTATTACGTGTGCAATTTTTATTGATGTGGGTCATTGGCTTCAGTTACCTTTTGGGCGGTTCACAAAATTCGTTAATTTTATCGTTTTTTCAATACTTTTTTTATTAATAGGAAATAATTAACCTTAGTTCCAATAGTGTCGAAAAGCTGCCCTGTGGTATCCTTATTACGCGTGCAATTTTTATTGATGTGGGTCATTGGCTTTAGTTACCACTTGGGCGGATCACAAAATTCGTTAATTTTATTGTATTCTCAATATTTTTCTTGAGGTGAGAAATTGGATTCAACAGCGTCAAAAATTATAAATTTTTCACTAGCTCTAATGATACTGTATGGCAACTTTTTGGTACTTTCGCAGCCAAGCATTCTTTTTATTATTTTTGCAAAAAAAAAAAAAGGTAAAAATTAATGAATTTTGTATATGAACGGCGACAGAGGAAACTGAAGAAATCGATTCATATCAACAAAATTACGTAGACATTGCACATAAAGCAACTTTTACGCATTACTGTACATTTTATACACACATAAAAAACGTTTCTTTCGATTCAGTTTATTGTACAAGAGCTCAAAAGAAAATTTGTCAAAATGTCCCTTGCTAGGGTGTTGTTTCAAGGTGGACACTTGACTAATTTGTTGAGTTATACTCCACATCATCTGATGAAAAAAAGATCCTGAATCTAAATGGGTATTTTACAGTTTAAATGCAATATTTTCTTTGTTATATAGGTATTTTCCTGATGAATGTTTTTCAGAATTAATTTTGAATTTTTCGTTAATCCTGTTTTTCCATAAACAACTAAGCTCCTTTCAACAGTTCAAAGATAACAAATATTCAGCTGTTGAATTTCTCCTAAAGCTTACTGAAATAGATAAATAAATATATTAGAAAACATTGAATAATGTTTAAGAGGGTATAATGTAATGAAGTAAATTATATTATAAAGAAGCAGCGACGAACAAAAAGAAAATATTGTATTGAAAATAAATATATTCTAAAGTAATTTCATGCTACCTCATTATTTAACTTGTTTTCAAATTGAATTTTTTTAAGTTTATTTTAAAACTATAGTTTAGAAAAAAAAACAAAAACATCGAATCCGCCCATATATTGACAATAAAATATGCAAATGTCACTGAACTCTTAGAAAAATCTTAAATATTCGTTTTTTCATCATACTTCAATGCTTAGGTTTTCAAAAAACTCAGCATCCTTTTCTCGAAACAGAGCATTAAATACTGCTAGTCGAAAATAAAATTAAAATTTAAATAAGATTTCGAAAAATTTAGAAATACCTATGGCTGTGAAGTTGGCAAAATAACGGAAATTTACTAATTATTTAATGTCATTTTATTACAAGTTACATTAATACGAATAATTTTAAACTAAGTTACGTTGACAAATTTAATTATCTGAAATAATACAGAGAAATATTAAGTCAATTATTGAAATGAAATACCTTAGTGCAAATTAGTGTTTTTTATTGTAATTGTACATTATTGAATTTAATTGTTTAGTAATTTTGTTAGCAAATTACACTGAGCATGCATTAAGATGTTTAGAAATTATTGTTGTCTTTCTTGTAAACTAACTTTCAAGATTTTAAAGCGAGATTTTATCACTTCTCGATTAAGTGATAAACAATGGGGGCGGTGCATCCCCGTAAATAAAACTATACATTAAAACTGTAAAGGAGTATACTTAATTTCATTTTAATTATAATTTCATCTATGAATGTAACTTGAATAAATTAAAATAATGATAAGAAGTTTCTTTCCTGAAAATTTGTGGTGCATTTCGAATGCAGCCTGCGATGGTACCAAGATTTATTCTTTTTTTATCTGTTAAAACGTAAAAATTTCTCAGAAATTAAGTTCAGAGGGGGAGGGAAACCCAATGCACTGGTTTTAAACGAGAAAATAAGTGAAAAAAAAAACGTCCATAGAAAAAAAAGCAAGCTTTTGATGATTTCTAAAAGATTTTAAGTGGAAATATCCAACCTTAAATTATTTCGAAGCAGCTCCAAATGTTCACGCTTTTGAACTTTTCACCTCTCTAGCCCCTCACACCAAGTTAATGATAAGCATGATGGGACCAATAGGGAACAGTTTACTTGTGTATTGAATATGTTATTTCAAAACTAACTATACCAGGTAGCAACTTAAGTTGACATGGAACGTCACTACGGGCGGAGCCAATAAGAGCTCACAAGCAGTTAGCGATCTCTTCTAATTCCCCAAGTAGGTTGTGACGTTTTATCTAGTTCGTTTTTCGTAGGCTAACGTCACGCTGACGTCACGATGTTTTTGTCAAGAAACCTTGTAGTGTAGTATAACAATTAAGTGCTAATGGAGTGATGATATAACATTCTACTGGGGATTGTAACTACCACATTTGCCTTTTTATAACTATCACTGTGGTAACAGTCTAATTGCATATCCAGCTGTTATGGTGTACTGTAATGAATGTTTCAATGGGAATAAAAATAAATCAGTCGCTTAAGGAGAAGAATAATTTTATGAAAGATCACATTTCTATACATACATATTTACATAATACATTTTTAAGAATAATATTCAACTTGAAGAGGCAAATCAGTTATATAACACGAACAAAACTTGGAAACATACATTTAAAGTAAAGTCATTTTATTTCCGAAGCGTTGTTTCGATAATTTTATGAAATAATGTGAAACAAGAATCATTAAAAATACTGTAGAGTATCCAACAGTGTTAAATAAATTGTTTTTGTTTCATGAGGCGATATGATTAATTGAGATTTTCCACGTACACTACTATTCCTAGTTGAAGAACATCGCACCTTTGCTCATTTATCAGGAGCGAACGCTTTTTAATTCTATTTCATTGTAAAAATATTCAATATTATTTCAAAGCCAGTTGAATGGAGTCACTTACTGCAAACAATAGCGGTTAATACCCAAAGCGATATCTTTGATCCCCCCCCCCCTGAGATATCGTATTTACCCAGATGTTAAAGCAAGGATTTCAAGCTATGGGAGCGTTGAAAAAGATACTACTCTGCAACCGTATTTAATTGAAGTATTTCATTAAATGTTTCGGAAGTTTTTGTATTTTGAAACTATTACTAAATTAATTTCTGCCTTACGTTTTTATCAACGTTTCGAAAATGTTGATTTATGTAGCTAAATAAAAAAAAAATAGATTTGCATGTGAGTGTAGTTTGAGATTTATAATAAAGTAATCAAATGTAGTCCTATATTTCATAACTGTTGGCAAGTTTCTCAATGTTAAAAAGAATAGGAAATTTTTTGGGACTCAAATTAGTTTCATTGCAATTTTTTCATCACTTAATCCGTATTTGAAATCTGAGAGCTTGCAAAATACATTATGGTGAAAAGCTATTTTTGGATATCCTTTTGGATCAAACTGACATAAATATATAGAATTTAATAAGTACTTTGAGTTGATTTAAATTTGGCAAGCAGCATGCGATACTTTAACAAGAAAAACTTTGGCATCAATGATATGTCTATTAATGTTCTGAATAAAAAGCAGGACAGCATTAGTTCATATTTCTAAAATTAAGTTATACATACAAAAAAAAAAAAAAAAAGAGTAAAAGTAACAAATGAAAAATATAATTTATACAAATAGCCTCTCCCCCCCAAAAAAGCGCTTTGATATTTTTACTGCAGATAATATTTTTAAAATCTTTATTAATGCAAATAAGGAATGGGTGCTTATAAAGTACTTGCACTGACCAATAACATTCATTTAAAACTTATTAAGATTGTTGTATATGTATATCTTTAAAATCCTTATCTCATCATTTTTTCCTTCCAATGGTACAATATTCACGAAAGTCATATAGGTGGCACTAACATCAAAAACTGAAAATGGCGTCTATGAAGGAGAAAATCACCCAGAAGTGCCGCAATTGGAGTTTTGACGGTCAATCCCTAGCGACATCAGTTTTAACATGCATTTCCAATTTTAATATGACAATTTGTGTCCATAAAATTACCGTTCTGACCAAAATCAATTCCCTTTAAATGTTTATTTCTAGTAGTGCTATTGTGTCTCCTGCAAAGTTTAAAATCGTCTAAATAAGAGTTTGGAGAATGAAGGGGCTATGTTACATTTAAAAAAATAAACACTCTGGACAATAATAAGCAATGGATACAGGTAAGCAAATAAAACTTGGTACCTCAAAAAGTAGATATCATTAGACTAATTTCATACGGACACTAACGACAAAACCAGAAAACAAAAAAGTTGCAACGACTGCAACAATAAAACTTTGAACTTTTAACTACTTGTAATTTCTGTTTTGTCACATAACACCTTCATCTCCAAAGCCCTTCAGTTATAAAAGTAGCACATGTATAAATATCTTAATGCTACGAAAAACACTTTTTGACATAAAAATCACAACTAGAAAAAAAGTTTTTTTTAATGAATTTTCTTTATCAGTGTACTTTGTAATGATTTCGTACATTTTGTACGTTTTAGTAATAAAAGCGAACTGTTATGAGAAAAAATATCTGTGATAAGAAATGTTACATATGTGAGAAAACTATTAAAATCTATCTCTACGCAAGCAAAATTAGACTTACCTGAGGTGTTACCTACGGTTTATTTGAGAATATTTAAATGGAGGGGGAGGAGCTTGACGTGCAACACATCATTTTTGATGCTCTATTTCAACATTCTTAATTGTTTTGCGTAACTTGATTTTGTTTCAGATTTACCGCCTAAATGTGGAACTATTTTGTTCTAAAATGCGTTAAGTTTGCTACCTAGGAACAAAAGCCTGAGTTGTTTTATTGTGTTCACTTTCAATATCAATATACTCTTTGAATTCTGCAGAGCGAAGTAGTTTTGTTTCATAAGCATTATTTACCTGGAAATAGAGAGCATTAATAACATTTTGAAAATTCTTAGCATTCTTAGCATCATTTACCTGGAAATAGAGAGCATTAATAACATTTTGAAAATTCTGTTGAATATTGCAGGTCATGAAGAAATAGCAATGTATTTCGTTTGAACATGTATTTGAATGTGCTGTTTAACTTTTGGCAGTGAATATGTACCATTAAATAATGTGGAAAATCTTCTTTTTACCCCGTGGTATGAAAAACTGTGATAGTTGAGATATGCCAATGAAAAAGGAAGCATCCCAATGAAAGAGTTTTTTTCTTTTTTTGAAATAGTTTTATTGATAGTATCCCAATGAAATAGTTTTTGCTTATTTTTTCTTTAGAAAAATAATGAGTGAATAAATGAATTAATGAATTAAATAATTACTGAATAAATAGAAATAAATGAATTAATGAATGGGTTAAATAAGTGTGAATTAATTAGTGAATGTGAATAAAATCAGTGAAAGAATAATAAATGAATGTTTAAGAATTATTTAACAAATGAATAATTCAATAATTGGATTAGCGTGTTAATTAATTAGTGAATGATGAATAAATAAGCTATATTTGGTGACTTAAGGGGAGTCATAATACCTATTACCCATACCTGTATCCGATCCTGGGATAATAAAAAGTTTGACATGCATTTTTCAGTTAAGTGACGTGTGACACTTTGTGACAGATAGGGGGGGGGTGGCTCAAAACCTTTTAAAAAAGTATGTCATCATTTATAGACAGCCCGCAACCTAAATAATAATAATAACAATAGTAATAATCGAAAACAAATAAAATACTTCAAAAGTTTCGAAAGTACATAAGGATTACATGAGATTGCACTTTATACAGTTCAAGACACACGCAGAAGCACTTCAACATGTGTGTGTGTGATTAACACGTCAATACATTTTACGTTTTCTCATCTCACTGATGATTTCTTGCACAAGTAAGCACCTTGCGACATGCAATAGCATATACTCTGGTTCATTGTGGCAATGAAAAGCCACACAAACATGTAAAATCATTCTTTCTGAGAAATAAAATACAGAAGAAATGTTTTTTTATTAAATTACCAACTTATGGTGTTAATAAAAGAACATTTAAAAAGTTTATTCTCAGTTAATCTTCCATATCATAAGTACATTTCCCTATCTGTCACATTCTCTCCATGTTAATCTTTAGCTTATTGTACCAACGTGAGTGCTGGCTGTCGTCGATGGTAGAGTAAAACCAAAATATAAGAAAATCACGGATTTAATGGCACTTAAAAGTATAAAATCCAAAGGACGCCATTACGTCATAATAAAAATTCTTCATTTGAATTAATTTGAAGATAGTGTTTTCCCGTCATGTTTTGATGTGTTTTATTTTAAGCAAAATATTTATCATAACAATAGTAAAATTATCCTTAACCCATTAATGCCTAGCGTCCCTTTTTAGGGACTGTCCAAAAAAGGGTCTGAATTTCCCAAAAATGAACATTTCAACCAAATAACAAAGTGTTCAATTAGTACCTTGGTATTGTTTCAATTCGTTATTAACAGATTTCAGAACATAACCATTGTAAAGTGTGTTCTATAGCAGTTTTAATTGATCTTTATCAAAAATGACATCGTTCACAATCTCAAGAAAAAAAGCTAAGTTTTCAAAGTTGTTCCCAGCTTCCCAGTTTATGTTAATTGCTGATTTTATTTCTTCTTGCAAAATGTCTTTTGAAATATTATATCGTAGGCAGAAAAAAATTTTAGTAAAAAAAGTATGTACCTTCTGGGGTCTATCGAAACTTTTAAAGAACGCTTCTTCTTTCCTTAATAAAAAAATATTTTTTACATGATATTTTTTTAATTATTTTTCCTGTCCATTAAACACTGTTTGTAACCAGTATACAAAATATTTTTGGAAAAATAAATGTCAGGCATTAATGGGTTAGGAAAGCACAAAAGTTTTTGAAATTAATGTTTATTTGGTATAAGCCGAAATAAACTTACGAATGAAAGACCAGTCGGATGTTCTATTGCGATTTTATCCATAAGCTAATTCATATAATCCATATGTATTAGAGTGCTTAAAAAAAGGAAAAAGTTTCAAATTTTTCGGCTCTTACCTTTCAAATTTTGTTTTCATATATCTAAAAATAATTATAGCAAAATTTAATCAGAAACAAGCGGTATTTAGAGGTTTCTCCATTTTCTTAGTTTGTGGTTATCGTTTTTCCATTTTTTGGTATTTTAACGTTGTATTTTACTTTATATTTATTGCACAAAGGTACTTATATGCTTCGTGTTTAGAACATGCTTCAAAAAACCTGCAGACTATTTAGGGAAAACTAAAAGAGGTAGAAAAAAAGATTTTATGCAGATTGTATCAAAGACAAAATGCAAAATTTTTGTCTTCTAAAAATCTGCGTACATCTTCAAAATAAAAATATATTTTCCGCATATTGTTTTTAGCTGGATTATACTGACTAAGCCAAAGTTTATTGGAATTAAAAACATTTAAGACTGAGTAAGAATTTTTTTCCCAAGTACAGCACAAGATAATGTACACAAATCCTTTAATAAACATGGAACTAATCAAATTAAAAAGGCTAATTGAGCATGATATGTGACAATAATGATCTATATTTAGTTATTTATTTATAAACTGTGCTAGAACTTAAGATTGTGATTTTTTTCTTGCTATCTAAATAGAATAAAATCTTGCATTTCTGATATAGAAATTTGCATTTGGGTCATTCCGACGAAAATGGTACAAATCATGTCTGAAACTCTTTACTTAAGATTATCAATTTAAATAATTTCCACCAACTAATCATATTTTTTTGTTGAGTTTCCATTTATTTGTGTATAATGAAGTGTAAATAACTAGTACATGACTCAATTATGAAAGGATTTTAAATATTTTGATCACTTTGGTTAACAGAGTGGACAATAAGCCTTTAAAAATATTTACATAATCACAAAGAAAGTTAGAATCACAGAACAAGCATAAAGTGGAATAAACAGCCTAAAACTGTAAGTCTGTCTGCAATTTCAAGAAAAAAATCTATTTTTTTCATCATGAAATCGGCTCTAACAGAGTGGACATCCAACAGTTCAAATTAACTATCATAAGAAAAGAGCTAGGCTCACCCTGGTTGTTGACTACATAATTCAATGTAGCAAGCTAATCACGGCAGTTATACTACCTATATTTAAAAAAAATATATCAGATTGAATGCAATTGTTTATTTTATTTCCAAAAGGCATATAACAGACTGGACAATTCGAAACATAGAAAATCTAGGGACATGGATAAATAACAGTGTTTTTGGGGGAATTTTTTTTTTCATTTGCGTAATAATCTGCGGAAGTGGTGTCAGAAGCATCTTTTGTGCAGTGCAGTGTCATTTATTTTGTTGTTACATTTCAATTTAATTTTAAATCACATTTAAAATTCTAGCAATTTGAAGCCGGGAAACGTCATTTTCTCCTTCTTCTGACAAAGATAATTTTTTTTGTGTCATTTCTAAATAGATTATACCTAATCAATTGATACTTGAAGGCACAAAATTAAATGGAGAACCAATAAAAAATACACTTAATGGGTGGTAGTTATTAAAATTGATTTTAAAAATTCTAAAGTCTCGGACATGATTTGTACCATTTTTGTCAGAATGACCCATTTAGAACTTGCTTCACATTTATATAACCACATTGGAAGAAGAAAAAATATAGTTAGAACTTATTTTTTCAGATATTTTTTCTTAGCTGAATTAAGGAAATGAAAAAAAAAAAAAAAAAATGCACAAAAGAGTCTGATAATTACATAAATTATAAATTAAACATACATTTTGGATATGAAATCGGGTTAACAAGATCCTTCCGTGTTGCATTAATAGAAACATCTTAGTTAAGAAAAGAATGTTCAACAGCACAGAATGGCAATTGCATAGAGAAACTGAAAATAGCTTCAATAAAAATGTAATAGTGTATTTCGTAATTATGCTACGATATTATTGCAGTTCACTAATAAAATGGATTGCAAACATCACTGCGTAGTAAAAATTAGTCTTTGTAATTTTAACTTCTGTTCCTTATTAGTGTAAATAAAAAATGATATCATTGAAAAGATTGGGCCTTCTGCAAGAGCTCTAGGTTTCTTACCTTGTAAAAAGTTTAGTTTAGTACATTCGATATTTTATATACAAATTACAAAATTTAACTGAGGGGAAAATGGAGGGAGTTGTTTCAAAATTATAAGCAAAATATTCTCTTTAACCATTTTTAATGTCAATAATTAATAATTGTCATTAGTATTTGATAGTATATAATTTTTAAAAATCAAATTTAATTAATTTTCAATACCGCTGTTCTGTTTAAAAATGCAGTTATGGCAAAACGTTTCTTCACAGTAGTCAGATATACGTCATTAACTGAATACGAGGACCATTGCATGCTAAAACTTTCAATCAAACCGCCTACCTTTAACTTATGGATAACCATGCGTTTCTCATGGTGTGTGAGAAGTGTTGTTTCCCATGCGTGAGATTGAGCCTGGCCTTCAGAATGAAAATAAGTGGTTTTAATCACTAGAACACGTCGCACATTTGCTTGATTCTATTACTTCATACAAGGGCAGAGTTAAAACCGTAGGTGAATATTTAATAAAGCTGCAAGACATGCAAGAAAAGCGAAAACTCGCCAAATGATTTGTAAATTAATCTTACTAAAGAAATTAATACGTATGAAGCTAGTTTAGACATAGGCGACCTTTTAAACCAGTAAATCTAAAGCGGGATAGAGGACTGCCTTTTGGAACCGGGCTGTTTTTTAGAAATTTTTCTTTCGACCCAGGTAGTACGACAGTTGAACCACAGATTTTTTTTCCATTGAAAAGAGAAGGTATAAACTGTCGTACTAGACGTATGAAACCTTGAAAAAATCCCCGGCTCCAAAGGGTTCGAGTGAAAATCTCAACCCCGTCCTCTAAAAAAAAAAAATAGTTACGATACAGCATGTGTACCGCCCGGCTCCTAAAGGTTAACCTCATTGCACACGCCAAGCAGGTTCACATGTCGGCGATATGAATGAGCACTAATGGCCAAATGACATGTTAGTTTAGAGGTTAATAATTATTTGTTAAGTTTAACTTAAGCATGCCGAAAAAATTCCAATTATGTCGCACACTTTCTCTTATCAAGTGCAGTTTGGAGCTGAAATATTTCGGATTAATGGGGAAGACTGAGTGAATTGTTTAGTTGCTAGTATCCGGTTGTAATAGTTTTGTAAGTAGAGGCTTTTTTTTTAATATCAAAATACTCTACAATGCATTTTTTCCTCGCAAGTTCAAATTAATAATACTTAATGCATTAGTTGACGTCCGTAGTAAATTGTAATCCAAAAAGTTCTGAAAGCCTGTAACTTTATTTTAGTCTAAATGCTGTTAACAATAACTTAACGGTTTTCTTTTCACTTTTTTGTTAATAAACTATTTCTTGCACTGGAAAATAAGAGATGACTTTTTAATCGCCATTTTTTCATTATTTAATTGCCCTTTCGGCCGGCATGACCGCTAATTTAGCTTTATCTTAAATATACCCGAACATAAATGCATTGTATCTTGATGATACGAATGACACTTTTCATCAAAAAGAATAAAATATACAGATTTTATGTTTTAAATAAATAAATTGTTTCATATAGCTCGGCATGATGTGAAAATTAATGTAAGTAATTTACGCATTTATTTGAGTAAAATTTTACGCACAAGCCGAAAAATATTGCATTTCTTGAAAACTAAGAAAAAAAAAAAGATACATTTTAATTGAAGCTACTCAGGAAAATGTTCAGTGGTATGTACAATTCTGTCTTGGCCCCGTAAGCTTCATCTCATACCCGTGACAGTATCTATTTTCAACTAGTATCACTTTGTATGTAGTTCAAATGTTAGGAAAAATAATTTATTCACAGCGGAGCTTAGGTAGCTGAAAACTAACGCTTTAGATTAGGTACATTAGTTTAAGTGAGACATCAGAATGCTATGCAGTTTTTAAAGAGCAAGATGTATGCTGATTCTTACATGCAAGATTTTAAATTAGTTATATAAAGATGAATGTCCAAACTAGTGTCTTCATTCATCAAAATATAACAGCACAAATATTATTGAAAGTACAACACATAAAAGTGGATAAATGTTTCTCTCAGGGGAACACGCTTTGGATAAATGGAGTAAAATAATAAAAAATATGGTTCACCACTCTTTAACATAACATTCGATTATCCGTATCAGATACAAAATTTAGACATGTGTTCCATATTTAAAAAAAAAAATACTACAATCGAATTTAATGAATATTTCCTTGTTTTAGAAAAATGGATGGTCAATAATTAATGATATGCAGTAGAACCTCGCTTATCCAAAATTCTTTTGACCGAAAACTCGTTTAACTGAGGGGAAATTTCCGTAAATTTTACTTACTAAAGTTTGAAATAATTAATAGTTCAGATATTTAAAATGCTATTAAATTCAAAAGCCTTCGAATCTAAAAATAAATATATATTTTTTTACATTTATTATTATTAAAATTAAGGAATAGAACATAAAGTTAACTGCATCATTAATATAACAATACAGAATTGATGTAACTGCATAACATTTAATCAAATTTGCATTGCATTTTCAGACTTGTGACTCTTTTTGAACGAATTGCTTGTTCATAATATTAGTAACATACGTTAAAACATTACATAAAGTAGTTATGTTGCAAATATTTGCCATGTTCAAATCCAGGGTTCAAGTTTCTGCGGTCTTCTGACAGCCATTTTTAAGTATATCTTCTTTTATCCGAAATTTTCAATTTACAGATGGAGTTTGAGGTCTCGATCACTTCGGATAACTGAGGTTCTACCATGGTACAAACTGCGTCGAAAAACGAGCAAGTGAGACATTCTGAGCTTAGAAATGACAAGAAGGTCCAGAAAGAAAAACCGAGCGAGCTATAGCTCCGTCGACAGCTTACGTCGGATGGACGTAGAACCGTCGATGTCCACTATGTGTTCCGGAACGTCACTTCGCGCATTGCTGTCGCGGGCACCGTTCATGGAACTTCTGAACCGAGTTGAAGGCACTGGTGTTTCGGAATCTGCCGAGCTCCAGAATCTCGCGGTTCTCACAAAGTGCGCTCTGGAGCTCCCAGAGTTGCCACCCTTCATCAGCGTGGGCCCCTCGTCCACAAAGTCAGCGTCCACCGCGTCACGCTGCTGCGTGGTCATCGAGGGGTGCCCGATCAGGAACCGGACTCGGTCCTCGTTCGAGGAGCAGGAGGAGTAGCCCGAGTTGGGAGGGGGCGAACCCGGGTCCGCCTGAGTCCTCCGGTTCAGGATGATCTCGTCCAGCAGGAACCAGTCAGTTTGGGTCTCGGAGTTGACGGTGGACGGGGTCTGCTCTTCATCCTCTTCTGTGTCACTGGGGACTCTGAGAGGCTGCGAGGTGGATCTACGCGGCAGGAACGGATTGGTTGGCAACTGCCTGCTGGGCAGGAACTCGCAGGACTGGGTGGTCTGGGGGGCGAAAGCGCCTCCCCCGCGTTCGCACACCTGTTGCAACAGGGCGAGGGTGGTCCGCACCTCTTGGCTCAGAGTCGCCACATCCTGAGTGAGAGAAGTCATTTGCGAATCCAGACGTTCGACTGAGTTCTTTGTCATTTCGATTTCATCCCGGATGTCGAACATTTCCCATGACCTTCCTGAAAGATGAAACGAATTTTACAATGTAGGTAGTCATACAATTACTGGCTCGTGTATTGGTACAAGTACCAAGGATATGAATAGTTAGTCTCTCAGGCTGCTATCAAAAGGTGCATAAGTATTGATGTTCCCTAGAGTCATTAGCTATTGTAATCTACTTTAAAATGCAAATTGTTACCGAGAAGTATTTTTTGCGATGACCTGCTTAAGGGAACAGGAACTAATCAAAATTGATTCTACTAGAATTAAAAAAAATGTTTACTTATTTTTAAAAAGTATTTTATTTACATGATTTTAAATTATCTTACTTGTATTTATTTTTAAAAGATTTTTATAAAGTATTTTATTTATATTGAGGTTAAAATATTATCTATTAAATATTTGAATTCCTTTAAATAAAACTACATTACAGATATTTTAAAAGTATTTTACACTCAGTTTTTATATGCTATTTCGCTTTTAAAATTTTAAGCTTTGCTTTTAATAGAGTAAATATTTGATCCTTACTTAAATTGAATAACACAACAGTTGTTGCGAAAGGTTTACAGCAAATTTTTCTTGATGATAAACTCACCTGGGGAACTAAATTCATCCAAATGTCGTCTAGACTGCCACCAATGGGGCGGGCTGCTTTCTGTAACATTATTTTTAACTGTGTTTATGAAAGGTATCCTTTTCAGAATAAATAAATAATTTAGGCAGAAGAATTGCAAAAAGGAAAAGCGGCGTGTTGCTTTGCAAACATATCATTCCGAAATCCGTGCTTAATGAGCCATGCAGCATATATGCAATAGGATTTAAAATGCATGAAAAAGTCATAAGAAAAATGAAGCATTTAAAGAAAATAATTTTCAGATCCAGACTAAATGGATGCTTCATGAAATTACATATTTAATAACGTGTTTTGAATGTTATTGAAACTAGCATGTTTACGATTGTAGTGAATCTATGAAGCAGCACCAATTAAATTCGTCGAGATTAGAAAGACTTTTTGAAGTAAATGACGTGGATATTTACTTTCAGTTGTCAAGTCAATGCAATAGGTTGTCAACAACGTCTACAATTACGATGACGTAAGCACAGGGCCTGATTTCCCAATAGGCAGACTAGGCAGCTGCCTAGGGCGGCAAATTTTGCTTTAACCGTGCTTTTTTTAATTGTTATTCTTGAAAGAAAAATATTAGTATTCTTTCCTTTTTGGTAGCGATTCTTTTCTTGCTATTTAATAATGTTTATTATCACACGTGTTATGAAAAGGTTTTCAAGCACGTCAATCTTTTCGTGTAAAACAGTAATTGTGAAGACAAAAAGCTATCCTCGATTATAGAAAAGCAGGTGTAATTGCGTTTGGAAAGAAGTCGCTACTAGAAAGTTTATACAGTTGTGCTTTTTTGAGTTACTGTCGCGTATTTTTTCTTTTGCACATTATTATTATAATTGAAATTTGACGTTGTGTCCAGCCCTTGTGATAGTCTAGTGATCTTATTCAACCTTTTTTGCATATCCAACAAATTTATAAATTTCAGTGATGTAAATTTCCCTTGTTATTAAAATGCTTTGTTTTATATTTCTTAAGAAATTATAGTAACTGATGATACAAAAAAGAAGGAAATTTTTCCGATTATCCACATTCAGTACCATTGTTTTTCTCCATACCAATTACAAACCGTAATTTTCAAGACTTTTAAGCATGTTTTATCAGAAAACGTGAGCTCAAATTAGGACATGGAACACTATTCAGCGTAGATGAAAACTAAAAAGCAAATTATGACATACATTGTAAATTGAATGAATTGTGTGAAACTAAAACATTTTCGATTTCAAATGAACACGAAGGAGAATTAAATTGTTCTTATGTATGGAGTTTGAGTTTTCTAAAATGTAAATCTTTTGCTAAAGTTCTGATAAAACATGTCTTCTAACAATGCATTGCAGCTATTGAGCAGTCTAAACCTAAAATGTAACTTCTATGTATTCTTGCTGAAGTATGATATATACACCAGAAACCAATATGCTATACGAAAACAATATGCTGTTTTATTTGAAGAATAAATAATAATTACAGAAGGCATTTTTGATAAATGTGGCATTCTAAACAATGGACATGGCTGCCAAAAATATGGCTATTTTTTCTGAGATGCGTTTCATTCTTATATCTAGGCATTATTCTCCGCCTTATTAATCTTTTTGTTGCATTCATACTATTTTTTCTAATCTACTGCTTAGAAAAATGTTTTAAAATAATAGTTTAATCACGTTAAAATAAAAATGTGGAAGAACTAGGAGAAAACACAGTATTTAGTGGTGGTTGAATGAAAAATATCACATCAGATGGTGCTTAAATTTTTTTTAAAAAACTTATTTTAGAGCTATTATTCTTTAAAAAAATTAATAGAAACATTACTAGAATTACACCATTGAAATATTAGGCAGACAAATTTTTGTTGATATTCTGTACCACTGATACTAATATATAGTATTTTCACATTTTTAGCGTTTAAAAAAGCTACTGAAAATACTGAAAAAAATTCAAAACATAATTAAGAACATTCCCATAGAAATGGAAACTACGCTAGAAACAAAGTTTAAAAGTTACTTCAAGCATTAAAAGAAGAAAGAGTTTAAACACTAAATTATATCTAATTTGGGTACTAAATTGATTGTTAAGGCACATGCTAAAAACACTACTGCAAAAGGTTTAGCTCCGTATGTAAAATAATTTTAAAAATTTGATAGATTCAAATTCTTTGAAAATGGCGGCAACTATGACATTGTGCTCTTAAATTTTTTTTTAAAGCGATAAATTAAAAGAAAAAAAAAACATTTGTGCAATAAAACTGTTCGTCTAAAATTGTAGATTAGTATTTAAACATTTCCTGTAAAAAATTACCATTTTTTTAAACTTAAAGTGAAATTTTCCGAGGGCGTTATTACACGCACATCAATTTCAAACTGAATACTTTAATTTTGTAACCAAAATTTGACTGGAGCTATGGCCTTTTATAAGAGTACTGCAAAAATTATCCACATTTTAAAAAAGGTATTCAGTATTTGACATTCACATTAAATATTTATTAACCAACATATATCGTTTGGCATTAATACACATTAAATAGCTAATACATTTTACAATCTAGATTTGTAATTTCATGCATAAAATATAGTACTACATTAAGAATGAAATAATTTTAAAGATTTCTTCTCAGTTTACTATGTTAGTTCGTTCAAAATTATTTGTAAAAAAAATATTTGTTATTTAGACATTAAATGTTTTACGCAAATAACTTGCCGACCTGAAAACGATACATCATTTGATGTGTCTGAGTAAAATAAATTTTTCATAATACAAATTTAAATATTACCTCTATTGCCTATATTACCTACATTAATTTCTGTTTAAAACAGCTTGCTTTTACTTCATTCATTACGAAACTAATAATTATAAATTGCCTCATTTTATTAATTCATTTTATTAGAGAATGTAGCTTAATTTAGCTACATTCAGGCAGTTTTCATTTAAAAATTTGTTACGTTAGATTTTTCGATCAGCTATTAAATATGAATCATAACATTTCTTTGATGCTCTGTTTTTACCCTTTTAGTTTGAATGTTAATATTCTTTCAACAAGAAATAACAATTAACTTTTCCCCATTAATTTGAAGTATATTTATTAGATAATCATAAACGTTTTGTGATATTTTTATTGTTTTAATATTTTATTGATATTTAATTTAATTTATTATTTATTATTTATTTTGTATTGCATCATTCGTTTTATTTCTCAATTTTTAATGTTTTCTTTTTAACAGTTTCTTTTTTGTTTTTCATTTTCTTTTTTGAACTATGCATTCACTATAAACAATACATGGCAAGATTTCTACAGTACGTGCTTAACCCATTAATGCCTGACATTTTTTTTTCCAAAGATATTTTGTGTACTGGTTACAAACGGTGTTTAATGGACAGGAAAAATAATAAAAAAAAATATTATGTAAAAAATGATTGTTTTATTAAGGAAAGAAAAATCGTACATACTTTTTTACTAATTTTTTTTTTTTTTTTTGCCTTCGATATAATATTTAAAAAGACATTTTATTAGAAGAAATAAAATCAGCAATTAACATAAACTGGGAAGCTGAGAATAACTTTAAAAACTTAGCTTTTTTTCTTGAGATTGTGAACGATGTAATTTTTTATAAAGATCATATCAAAACTGCTACAGAACACACTTTACAATGGTTATGTGCTGCAATCTGTTAATAGCGAATTGAAACAATACCAAGGTACTAATTGAACACTATTATTGTGTTCAATTGTTGGGTGTATTGTGTATGTATTGTATTGTGTTCAATTGGGTTGAAATATTCATTTTGGGAAAATTCAGACCCTTTTTTGGACCGTCCTTTTAAAAGGACGCTAGGCATTAATGGGTTAACTTAGTTATGTTTGATTGACTTCCTTCAATTGGGCTTTTATTTATGATTATTTAGAATTTTTAAATGAGAGAATACAAACATTTAAATTATTATTTTACATTTTATATTCTCAACAGAGAAGAAAACTTATAACAGAGCATGAACTAGTTAATCTAACAGTAATAAAATTCGATGAAATAGACAGTAGTTAAACATGCATAACAGAACAAATCAGAAAAAATAATACTAATTTGCTGATGAATGGGAAACAACAACCAGATTTTAAAAATAACATCCAAAATTACCATGTGAAATTTGAGGAAACATCAATTGTTAATGCCATTGTGCGCATAGGATACTGGTAGTGCATTTAATTAAATGTGCTTTTAAGTTATGTATTTTTAAATGAATATACTTACAGATATGTTCTTGAAGCATGATATATTTATTCAACCCGACGTTATTTTAAGAAAATGGTTCATTGATTAAGTTTTTTAGTAAGTAGATGGCAAACATGTTTGAGTGTGTCTAACTACTTACAATCTTAGGAAGTTTGTTAGCGAAACTTTTATTATTCATTATGCTTCACAACTTATCTGTAATACTTGTTTAGCAACAATAAACTATTTGTACGCTGCTATTTCTCAGTTGCAGAGGAAAAGAAATAAATTGGATTGCTGAGCACTTCAAATCATTAAAAAATATCTGTACAATTTTCTCCTTACTTCTTTCTTTATCGATCAAATGAAAGCGTTTGCATTTCGTAAGAACAAATTAAGTGAAAAGTCTTGTGTTGCTAAACGGAAATTTGAATGAAAATTGCTTACTCGTGTTTGGAGTTAAAGAAAAGAAAGTTACTAACGAAAAAAAAAAAAAAAAAAAAAACTTAAGCTTTTACATTAAAAGATTTTTCTCACTTGCTTTTTTTTTTTTTTTTTTTTGTACTCATGAACACGTGTATGAAAAGTTCACGGTAACTTTTGCAAAGGTTTAAATTTCAGCCATTTATTTGGTTTGAAGTAGAAAACTATTTCTAGTCTGACCAAGAATAATGTATTTTTAGAAAATAATATTTCTTAGAACAGTATCTGAACTTAACTATTTTATCTATCCGCATGAAGTTCCTTTTATTACGATTTATGTAATAATTCGTTCGTTTTAATGTAATACTATTTTAATGCAAATTTTTTGAATATATAATACGTTCTACTTTTCAACTTTCAACAACACTTAGAATTATAAGTAGAACGTATTATCCCAGGTAGCACAAATAACCTTTATACGTTTTATAAACGTTTTTCAGAGGTTGTTACAACGTTAATAACCATTTTACAACCTTTAAAAAACGAAGTGTGCTACTTGGGATACAATGTCAAATTTAAAGAAAAAAAAAAAAAAAACCTAACAGAGAAGAAGAAAAAAAAGTCAAACTGCTTTAAAATGAATTTTTTTTTTTTTTTTTTTGTAGATAACCAGTCTTGCGTAGAAATAATTAAAATTGTTTTTTGGAAACTTTTGAATTCTTAATCGCTATTTATTTTTGCACAATAACAATTTTTCATATTTTAATACAAATCAAGACTTTAAAGTTACTTTCAACAACACTTAGAATTGTAAGTAGAACGTATTATCCCAGGTAGCACAAATAACCTTTATACGTTTTATAAACGTTTTGAAGAGGTTGTTACAACGTTAATAACCATTTTACAACCTTTAAAAAACGAAGTGTGCTACTTTGGATACAATGTCAAATTTAAAGAAAAAAAAAAAAAAAAAAAAAAAACCTAACAGAGAAGAAGAAAAAAAAGTCAAACTGCTTTAAAATGAATTTTTATTTTTTTTTTGTAGATAACCAGTCTAGCGTAGAAATAATTAAAATTGTTTTTTGGAAACTTTTAAATACTTACTCGCTATTTATTTTCGCACAATAACAATTTTTCATATTTTAACACAAATCAAGACTTTGAAGTTACTTACAGTCAAACATTTACTGGAGTGCTTGAAAAGACATAGAAGCTACCCCATATAAACTTGAAGATTAAAATTTAGTGCGTTTGAGAAAGTTTTTCGTAAAAAGTTAAACCAAAAGGTTTTCAGAGCAGAAGCTACTGTTCAGAAAGAGTGCGAGTTTTTTTTTTTGGTCTCCCAAAACCACTATTATTTTATTTATATCTAAGTTTTAAGTTAACTTTGGCCTGAAAATGAAATTTCACCCCCAAATAGCTTTCTTTCCCCGGATTTAAATAAAAAAATTTTCGAAACATGAGTAACTGTAAATTTTCTAAATAAATAATTTGTAAATTGTAGTACAAACTAAGATTAAAACAAAGAAAAAAGTGGGTATAATAAATTTGATTTGTTGAATAATTTTTGATTTAATTTAGTAATTCTAATTAGACATTAGTAAGTACTGAAATTTTATTTGTTAAATTATTTTCGGTTTAGTTTAATTTTTTGTGTTTATCATATTGAAATTTAATAATCAAAATTTTTTTGGTTTCTGTAAAACTGTTTGATGATCTTGAACAGGTAAGCAGACAATTTCTTTGACTTTGTTTAAAGAGAAATACTTTTCCATGCGCTTTAAAATATCCATAAGGCATATTTTTGTTCATTAAACTGCTTTGAAATGTCATTGTTTTTTTCGTGAAACAAATGTAAAAAAAGCTATAAATGTAAAAAGCTGTTACCTAAGTTTGGATGCGTGGCTGCAGGTCTTAGCTTTTCAAATCGTACGGTTGGACGGTGACCTTGAAATGTCCTCCTAAACTGATGAACTTTAGTTTCCCAATTTTCATCACTAAATTTGGAATACAATATGCAATTATCCTTTAACCAGAAAGATCAAAATGAATAGTTCATTGACAGAATTATCAGTTAGTATATAAATGTGTTTATCTGCTTCAAATGTTATGGGTTATCTTAGGCTTAGTAACACAACACGAGGTTCAATATCGATGCAATTCCCACATTTACGCAACATGAAACTTAAGTTCCTGATCAACATACCTCGAGCGAAATTCAGATTGGGACAGTATCATACAAGTTCCTCACACACTGTCACGAAAAAATTCGCAAACAAAAAGATGCACGCTTTAAGCTTTATTTCCTTAGCATTTGTGCGAGCACGATATGTTTTTGCAAAAAAATCCATAATGCTCTAAAACTTTGCAAGATATACTGAAAAATATAGCTGACTATTTCCCAATCCTTGATGTAATTTCGGAAATCAGCAAGCCAACTTCCAATTTTGCTGCCAAATGTTGCTGTAAATGGTCTCATCAATTACAGCATAACCACTTAACTACACTTGAACACTACTTTTAAGACTATAGATGTAAGCATTAAGGATTTGATAATGTGTTCAGACTTTGATAGACCCTATACCATACCACGTTTCTCCGAAAATAAGACCCAGTCTTACCTTTTGTTGCAAAAGATACCTCAAGACTTACTTTTTTTTCAGTCTTTAGCACAATAATTACTCTCTCTCTCTCCATCTACTTTAGTTCAAAAAACATTGATGTGGTTTCAAAAGGATTATTTTTAATCGGTTCAAAAGAGATGAATTTATTAAAATTTAAGAAATTGCTTATTCACTTTCAATTCATTAGTTTGGATTTTTATCTTTGAAAAAAAAAATATTAATGCCTTGAAACTTTTTAACCCATAATAATAATATATACATTTTAAAATGTTATTTTAGAGACTTCAGACAGAGAAATTACTGGGGGTTTGTCCGACCAAGAGCTACTAATTGAGTTTGAATATTACATTCATGCCCCCCTCCCCCCTCTCGTGTCACAACGTGTCCTTTTAAAAGAAATTTTCTTGGCCTTTTTCTAGGAGTATGGGTTATACTAGAAATACTAAGATAAATCATGCTACGGCATATTTTTTTTAACTAGGTTTATTTTTGGGGAAACACGATACGAGTATTCAACTCTCCGTGCAGCACAATGTTACTGTCTGATTTTCTTAGGTAAAACCTTCCGTGTATTTATGCATGCGTCAGGTCTTCTCTGATCTTACCAAAATAGGGGTGAGAGGTAAGATAACAATAAGGGGAAGAATAATAAGAAGCATTTTGAGCCGCATCAAACAACGTAGAACGATGCTAATTTCAAATACGTAGTTCAGTTGAATGTGCCAAAAGGATATAGAAAATGCAAGTTTCAAATTGAAAACTTAGGAAAGTTCCCAGGGTTCCACTCACAACCCATCACCCCTTTTTTAAGTGGAATGGTTCCTGAATGCTAGGCGCGGTTTTCAAGGACGAACAGTATTGTGCTATAATTTAAAGATAAACAATAAAAGTAAGCATTACTGTATGGAATATCCCGCGCTGTACTTGTTCCTATTGATTGTCAGACAGGGTGACATGGGTGAGGCGGGTGCCGTTCCGTCGCTGTCATTATTCTCGTCGTCTTCCGAAATTGACGGCAGCGTCAGTGACGGCGCCCCGTTGCCTTCGTCCATCTGCAAAAACGAACGACGATACACTGATAAACATTTCTTCTCATTTGTCAATAAGGTAATGAAAGTTGATGCAAATACTTAACGAGACATTAATTAATGAGAAAAAGTTTTCTTTGCGAAATGAGTTCCTGAAATCTTTCGTATTCCCGCTAGTGATTTAAATGGAACTTTCATAATAACTTTTTCTTTTAAAATTATTTTTTTTTTTTTTTTTGTTGCAAGTGATTATTTAACAATTTTTTGGAGAGTAGGTGCCGAAACGAAAATTATTTTTCGGAGGAAATTGATGTGATCGTAAAATCTACAATTGCTTTTTAGTAATGTGAAACGTTTCTTCAGCTTGTAGTATATTGAAAACTTATGCTTGTATACTTTTACTGTGATGACAAAATGAAACTTTTCGTTAAAAATATACTATTTCTTTAACACTGATAATGAAAATTGGACAGTGTCCCACATCTGTGTGAAATTCAAGTAAGAAGGAGATGCGTGCAAGTGTTATGCTTTAGCTTATTATTTCCTTGCTACAAAGTAAAGCAAAAGCTTGATTATATCGGAGAATTTTGGTGTATCAAAGAGCAGAACAAAAATTTCAAAGGAACAAATATTTTTGCCAAAAAAAAAAAACTATTTTCTCTTTTTTTTTTCAGTCCAACTTTAAAATAGAGTATTACTTATGAAAAATCATCAGTATGGACGCCCCAAACTTAAATTTTTGTTAGGTAGAAAATTCTAAATCTGCCAATTGTAACTCCAAATGTTTTAGAATGATGAAATACATGTATGCACACATACGTACATCTAATAAAAAGGTATATTATGAGATTTAAAAATTGCAATGTTCAGTTATGTCTCCAAATTTGGCGAATCATCAGACAAAATGTGCCGAGGAAGAGCATTTTTGGGAGGTCACAGTAACTTCTCGTGACCTCCCATTGGAGCACCCCTGATAAAAAAACCACTATCTAAGAGTTTTATGCGAGG
The DNA here is from genome assembly GCA_038373865.1 of Uloborus plumipes. Lineage (NCBI taxonomy): Eukaryota > Metazoa > Arthropoda > Arachnida > Araneae > Uloboridae > Uloborus > Uloborus plumipes. The sequence goes on from JAXGGA010005730.1 coordinate 44,904, forward strand.
CTGTTTATTCTTAAGCTGAAAGAGAAACTGTGTGAAACAAATTACAATGTAAAACGAAAATTAGAATACATATTACATAAGCATTTCAAATTTCATGGTACCACATTCTTACTGCGAAAAAATTTCACAAGTTTCATAGTAGCTTCTGCTTAGTATCCCGAAACTAAAAACTACACTGCACAAAATAAATTATAGTTTTTACAGTATAATACTGGAACCTCGGCTGCCAGTATTATACTGCAAAGTCAACAGTTTATTTTTCGCAGTGCATTTCATGGAAATCGTGGTTCTGTGTAGCCCAGAAATAGGTTCAGGCATTATATTTCATAAATATACTCCTCATTTTTAATTCTTCTATTAGTTACTTAAAAACGTATAAATCATAAAATATACTTAAAGAAAAAAATTGAAACCATAAAAATTTGAGGACCTAGTCAAAATTTTACCATTTTGGGAAATAATGAAATATTTTGGAAAAGTTGCTCTTTAAAAATTAAATTATATTAAACTAAAAAAATGCTATGTAGGTAAACATAATTCATCCAGCCATGTACAAATAACTATAATAGTGCATTTAATCGACACATTTTAGTTGAATTATTTAATTAATCAAAGGTATATAATAAACGCAATATAATATTTTTTGCAGGTTTTGTTTTCTTGCTCTCAGAAAGCTTAATTATTTGATGTAGTGGATTAAAAATGTTGTATTTTTTGATATCTTTATTGCAGTAATCTTAATGGCTTGTATCACGTCTATTGTCTCTAAATTAATTACTTTTTGTTTACTTGCTCTTTGAGTCCACCTATTGACTTCAAGTTTTTTTTTTCTAATTTTTTAAATGTGTAAGCTTTAGTAGAATATATCTCACCTCATTTTCGTATCCTTCTCTTAGATTATAAGTCAGATCATGCAGGATATCATGACAAAACGTCTGAGCAAACTCAGGATAGAGCTTGAGCACCTCCATCAATCCTGGAATGTGGATGCATTTGAGATCACAATATGTGAGCGCTTTTACATCGCTTGAAGACTTGAGCACCGGGTCGAGACCATTGACCGCAATATCACATCCAACCAAGTCCCCTTTTCCTATTTGCAGAGAAATTTGTTAAAAATAGTTGGAAAAAAACAGCCCGATTCTCGTACGCCTCGGAAGATCTTCAATATTGTTCTCACTCGTCGCATGACAAATTTGCAATCAGATTGGCCAATTAGATGCTATTTCGCCCATGTGACTGGTCGAAAACGATGGGGGAAGAAGTTCAACCGGTACGAGAATCGACTTTATTATCATGGAGAAATAACATATGTATATGAGGTGCTTTTCCTGCACCGTAAGAGTTCGGTTTCTTAGAATAAATAATCAGCTTTAAATTTAATATTTGTTGTATTAATATTTCGTAATAAGATCTTTCGCTAAAATCTTCTCTTTTGAAATGCTGAAAAACTTTAGGCATGGCAAAAACTTACAAAAAGAAAATACACTAATAAAAACATAATAATAATGAATAAAAAATGCTAAATACGCTTAGAGCTTGTTACAAACGCCACGAAATAGATTATTAGTTCATGTGAGAGATATATCACTTGGAAATGCATTGTGTTCTTACGAAAATGATGAAAACATGAAAAGCAAAAGAAGAAAATGAGTGTCATGATCTGAGGAGAAATTTTTATTAAATTAAAAATTTATAATATAACTTAGAATATATATATATATATATATATATATATATCTTATTTAAGCGACATATCGTTATGAGTGCCGCAATCCCTAATACCGCTTAGCTTGAAGTTTCTTTTCGAAAGATTTCTTTTTCTGGAAGGTGGGCTTTTAAATTTCCCACAAAATTTCGTGCCAAGAATAGTTTCTCAGATAAGCAGGGAAGGAAACTTACAAGCGAGTTTTCAAAAGTTTCAAAAAGCGAGATAATTTTAATTGAAAACTAATGAAGTACACATAAAACTTTGCAATCTTACAATAAAATTAAGCGCATAAAACATAAAAGTGACTCGTAGTTAAAATTTTCAACGAAAATCTACTAGACATACAGAGCATTTCAGGGTAGAATTGCGTCATAAAAATCGAATACGCTCTGATTCACATAACGCTTAGCTACACTTGAAAACTAACGGACGATTCCGTTTTAGACGGTTAAAAAATAATTTTTTGGGTATTTTTTTAGGATAAAAAAAAAGTCTAGCGAACTTTTTGTATTATTTTATTATATGTCTGAATACTGGAAAAAAATTTTAGCAAAAAAAAATTCCATACAAGGGTCATTCCATTTTAAATCAACAAATGGGGTGCGCATCACCATTTTTGATCTTGATGAAAATTTCCATGTGTATTCCTTTTACTTAAAAGAGCTCAAAATAGTGTTCGTTTTATTTTTAAAAAATTTACCCTTTGATATATAGGCCATTTTTGTTGTTGGCAACAGAAAAAATGGGCGTTTTGATGCTTTGTCTTATGAACTATAACTTTTTTTCTATCAAAGATTTTGAGCTCAAACATAGCTCATTGGAAAGCTAAGAAAAAGATCTTTTTATATATGCTATCAACAAATTTCAGATTTTACAAAAATATGTATTTTTTCAAGGTCAAAGTTCACGACAAAAATGATATTTTTTACTACTTTCGAACATTAAAAAACCCATGAAGGAATCAAAGTAACAAGCCGATTTTTTCATCATATATTCATAGTCATGGTTACTTACTGTATAAAAAAAATTGGCTTGTTACTCCACCCCCTTTATGAGATATGCCCCCCCAAAGTTGTAAATTTTTTAAAAAATCCCATTTTCAACCCTAAAAAAATGCATGTGGGGGGCAAGATAAAAATTTTTTTATGTATGGTATTTTAAGTACTTTTTACCAGCTTTCTAACAAAACAAAAGTTGCTGTGTTATTCAAAGGCGTTTGGCAGATATAAGGGACTGAACTTTCAAAAAATTGCACAAAACAACACGATTATTTTCATTTTTAAAAATCTTTTTCTTTATTTAAATGTAATTATATACCTCATTCTTTGCCTTAAATGCTAAAAAAAGACTAAGAAGAGCAATGAAGAAACATATTTAAAGTTTAATAAGATAATTTAATATTTTTAACACCTGGGAATATAGAATACCACTCAACTTGTATGATTTTTAAACATCTGATTGCTACCTACAACAGGACTGAGCATTTCTCAACTTGTCCAGGTTTGTTCATACCATGTGGTCATCCTTGTTCTGGCTTGCTCTCACATGCGTATCTTAGTTGTCTTTCAAATTCTGAAAGAAGTAGGTTGTTGAGCTAGTGTTTGCTGTAAAATCTTGTGAAGCTGATGTGATTTGTTTTCATTTCAAGTTCATTCATATTCACAGAATGTTTTGTTAAAGGTAAAAGAAGAAATTCTTTAGAATCCTTAAAAATAAATTTAAATTTGTCTTTCTACATGTAAACTGTGAATAAGTTATGGATAACCCTAAATGCTCCATAGGAGTTTTTGAGAATGATGATTGTGATATTTTAAGTTACAGTAGGCAGTCTACTGTAAATAGTATTTCTGAGTACAGTGATGATGATAAAACTTTACTGCACCTAAGAAATAGGTGTAAAACTATTGAAACTGTACCTACCAGCTAGAAGTTCCATAAAGGTGGCAAAACTTGGCAAGAAATTTAATTGCATGGTAGGTACAAACAGTTTCAATAGTTTTACACCCAGTACTCAGGTGCAGTAAAGTTTTATCATCATCACTGTACTTAGAAATACTATTTACAGTAGACTGCCTACTGTAACTTAAAATATCACAATCATCATTCTCAAAAACTCCTATGGAGCATTTAGGGTTATCCATAACTTATTCACAGTTTACATGTAGAAAGACAAATTTAAATTTATTTTAAGGATTCTAAAGAATTTCTTCTTTTACCTTTAACAAAACATTCTGTGAATATGAATGAACTTGAAATGAAAACAAATCACATCAGCTTCACAAGATTTTACAGCAAAAACACTAGCTCAACAACCTACTTCTTTCAGAATTTGAAAGACAACTAAGATACACATGTGAGAGCAAGCCAGAACAAGGATGACCACATGGTATGAACAAACCTGGACAAGTTGAGAAATGCTCAGTCCTGTTGTAGGTAGCAATCAGATGTTTAAAAATCAGACAAGTTTAGTGGTATTCTATATTCCCAGGTGTTAAAAATATTAAATTATCTTATTAAACTTTAAATATGTTTCTTCATTGCTCTTCTTAGTCTTTTTTTAGCATTTAAGGCAAAGAATAAGGTATATAATTACATTTAAATAAAGAAAAAGATTTTAAAAAATGAAAATAATCGTGTTGTTTTTGTGCAATTTTTTGAAAGTTCAGTCCCTTATATCTGCCAAACGCCTTTGAATAACACAGCAACTTTTGTTTTGTTAGAAAGCTGGTAAAAAGTACTTAAAATACCATACATAAAAAAATTTTTATCTTGCCCCCACATGCATTTTTTTAGGGTTGAAAATGGGATTTTTTAAAAAATTTACAACTTTGGGGGGGCATATCTCATAAAGGGGGTGGAGTAACAAGCCAATTTTTTTTATACAGTAAGTAACCATGACTATGAATATATGATGAAAAAATCGGCTTGTTACTTTGAACCCTTCATGGGTTTTTTAATGTTCGAAAGTAGTAAAAAATGTCATTTTCGTGGTGAAATTTGACCTTGAAAAAATAAATATTTTTTAAATATCTGAAATTTATTGATAGCATATATAAAAAGATCTTTTTCTTAGCTTTCCAATGAGCTATATTTGAGCTCAAAATCTTTGATAGAAAAAAAGTTATAGTTCATAAGACAAAGCATCAAAACGCCCGATTTTCGCTGTTGCCAACAAGAAAAATGGCCTATATATCAAAGAATAAATTTTTTAAAAATAAAATGACCACCATTTTGAACTCTGGGAAGTAAAAGGAATACACATGCAAATTTTTATCAAAATCAAAAATGGTGATGCAACAACTTTTTTGAAAATTTGTTGATTTAAAATGGAATGACCCACAATCGATTTTTATGCACACTCGTGCAATTGATGTTTTCAATTGGCGGGAGTGGTGGAGTTCGTAATTTTCATCTGAAACAAAAATATCTTTTTCATATATTTTTCTTCTATTTGAACTCAGGGCATTTCCGAAAAAAAAAAAAAAAATCTGAATTTGTTTTAGCAAGTTGAAATTTCTTTTTTTTTTTCAAAAAGCACTTTTTTTTCCAAACATGAGAAAAAAATTCAAATTTCATAATTTTTTTAGTTTTTTTTTAGTTTATATAGAAGAAAAATATAGAAGAAAAAAATATTTTCAGATGAAAATGCCGAGCTCCATCTTTCCCGCCGATTGAAAATAGGCAGCAATGGAACCTCTGCTGCCAACATTATACTGTTGTTTTTATAGCATAATACAGCTGATTTTTACACCAATAAACTGTAAAATTCCTAACTTTACAGCAAGAAACTGTAAAATTGATAATTTTTCAGTTTATTACTGTGCATTTTACAGTTTTAAATTGGAACCTCGGCTGCTAATCTTATACTGTAAAAACGACAGTTATTTTTGCGGTGTATGGAAAGCGTACCGAGTATGGCCACGACCATTCCCTGCTGCAGCACCTCCATGGACCCGTTGCAGACGAGGTGGATGTTCGTGAGGGCGTCGCCCGTGTGCACCAGGTACTCCCCCGGGGCGCAGAAGTTGCTCTTGACGTGCCGCGAGAGCATCTTGAGGCAGCCCTGGGGCGCGTTCTCGAAGATGGGGAGCGAGAGGATCTCCTTGTGCAGGTGCATCGAGACGTCACCCCGCAGCTCGTCCGGGAACTCCCGTAGCACCTGGATGGAGAATGAATTGAACGAAACTGAGAAAGGATGTTTAATAACATTTATTGAAGTGAAAATATAGCCTGAAACAGCTTTTACAGATGGTAATTACGTTAATGAGTAAAGTTAAGTCACTAAAATCATAATCAGAGCTTTTCATTTAACCCTTCATATCCCAAATTGATTTAGCAATGAATGTTTATGTATGTTTTTACGTAGCAAACGAAGTTTTGTGATCGCAAAAAAAAAAAAAAAAACACTCAAATTTGGATCTAAATTTTGATTTTGCAAACCCCCAAATGAATGTTGAGTATTTTTTTTTTGACCTGTCAGCACGTGGATATGTACCTACCAACATATAACCAGCCGAAAAATCATTTTCAACCACCCCCCGAGTTACTTACGACGAATTTTCTCGTGACGTCTATATGTACGTATGTATGTCGCATAACTCAAAAACTATATGCCGTAGAAGCTTCTAGTTAGGTATGTAGGCTCTGAGGAGGGTCTAGTTGTGCACCACCCCTTGTGGTTGCATTCGAATGTTCCCAAGGGGGTGTTTTACCCCTTTTTAGGGGTAAATCTGTTAATTTCAATGCAGACTTAAGTGATATGAATTGGCGCGACCACTTGGAGATATATCGCCAAGTTGACGACAAATTTGACGAAAAATGATATATTTTTTTTATTTGGGTTCAATTTGGCGCTATTGGCGATATTTTGCAAAAAATCCACTGAATGATGTTAAAATCAGCGATATTTAGAAAATTAATTATTGTAAAACAGTTTTTTGCATTGTTTCGTGGGAAACTAAGGGTGTAAATGTTTGAATTTTTAACTTGTTCACTCCAAGCACTATTTTAATACTTTTAAGGCATCTACTAAGAAATTTATACGTAGTGTGGGGTCCATACCAGATTTTATCAGTAGCAAATACATCAAACAATATATATACCCAGTAAAGACATTTTGAAAATCAGTAGGGTCTAAGGCCCTCTACGCCGTAGGGCCCCTAAGAAAACTGTTTCCGATCGCAGGTACCATCCTTCGGCCTCTCAGTGAAGTACAAGGAGTGGTACTTTAAAGCTTCATCATGAGTCCAGCCATTTTGGATTCATAATACTAAATTAATATAAGCGGGACTTCTGAGTCCCGTCGTGGCATAAAGGGTTAAGAGAATCAAATGTCAAGAAATTAAATAATGAATCGCTGAGAGTGATTTTTTTTTTTTTTTTTTTGAATTTAAGGTTTTTAAATACATACATATCTAGTCAGTGTTACATACCGTGATTACCGTCGAGGCATGAAGGGTTAAAAAAATTCTAATTAGGGTAACTACAAGTAGAAAAATAATAAACAAAATATAAATAAGTTGTATTCGAAAGATTTCCATGAAACCTTTCAACTCTAATACTAAGTGGAGAGTGAACTGGGCGGTCCGTTTTTTGCCCAAGCAAGTATGGCAAAAGGAGATTGCTCTTTTCGCATTTAACCTCATATTTTATTCTGTAAAGCCTTTTGCTATGCATTTTTGGAGCCTTTGATCCGCTCAGAGATAAATGTCAAAGCAAGTATCCTTGTTGGAAATTTAGAGCACGTTTCAATGCTGAAGTATGGAAATTTCACTCTTCTGTTAGTATTATAGTTCAATCGGGAAACATGTCTTTTGACGCAAAAATCATTTGCCCTCATCTTCCCGTTATCAAAACATAAGGACCTAAAACTTAAAATATGGTGACATTTTAAGAAAAGTCGCCAAGTGAAGCAAAAAAGGTTAGGAAACAGTTATCAATATAGTGAATACTAAGTAAGCTACAGCGACTATAGTAAAATATATAACTCTATCAATGTTGGTTTTGTTTTATTTGTTCGTTTCCTGCTTAGTGCAGTGCAATACTGAGACATGATTCGCCTTATGCTAGGTAGCTAAGCCTGGGTGCACACTGAGTAACATTCAAACAACTTTCAAACACCTTTGAAACTTTATTATTCACCGGAGGTCGATCATTGTAATTGCAGCAAAAGATTTAAATTCAATTAAATATTCTTCTTGCCACTATTTTTTTATACTTCATGAACAAAATGAAATGGAATGACTAAGTTTGCAAGAACCTGACTTGTACGAAACACTATAAACCATGTCACCAAGTATTGCATTGAAATAAACTGGAAATGAACAAACAGAATTTTTGCCAACAGTCGCTGTAGATTAGGTAATATTCGAGCTCGCGTAAAAAGTCGCTAAATTTGATGTCTTTTTCATTTTTATAGTCTCAAGAATTTAAGACTTTATATCTCGATAACAGGAAGCCTAGACTAGAGTTAATGAGTTATTTGTCAAAAAACATGTTTCCCTATGTTCTTTTGATAGCTACTTGGTTCAATATTTTTTATTGTTCCACAAACGTGTTATGAAGAATTTCAAATTTTGTATAATGGCGCCCTCTTTAAACGATAAGATACGTTGCAAATAATTTGTACTTTACTTAACTAACAAATTACAATCCACTCAGTTGGTATGATGTTTTTCTCTCATATTTAATCTTATTTCCTGCTAACGTTCAGCGTTTCTATTTTATGTTTTTTGCTAGTTTTTGTTCCTGTGTAATAGTTTATTTAAAAAAATTGGACAATTAATAGATTAAAAAAAAAAATATGAGAAAGATATCTTTGAAGCAATTGTAGACTAAGATACCTGAGGTGAAATTTAGGTGGTGTTTGAAAATTGAAGTTGTTGTGAGAAAAAGTCAGCACGCTTAGTTCTGTTTCAACTTTTCATTAGAAAAAAATAAATAAAATCACTCTTGTTTTAGTTTGAAAAAAAAAAAGAAAGAAATTCATGTTTTTTTTTTCTTTATGAAATTGCAAGTCCACATCCCTAAAAGAAATTATCTCAAGTGCATTCATTAATTAAATTGAACTGCCTGTTTCTTTTTCTAGAAATAAAGTATTTCGTAATGTGCTTTTATAGGTTCATAAAAAGCTCATGCTTTTCTAAAAATTAATAATCCTTGAATCTGAAATTATTAACTTCACGTGGAAATAAAAATCCTTCTGCAGCTCTACAAGTCAAAAGCATACATTTATTCCGCTGGAGAACTCCTGTTTATAAAGCACAAAAGTAATCATTCAACATATGTTTGAAAAAACAAAGTATGACAAGAAAACTAAGTTTAAGAAAAGGAAGAAAACTTACGACTGGCATCCCTCCAGCTCCACATTAAAAGATCATAAAATATGTCTTTAGTATTTCTAAATGTTTTATTCGCTTAAATAGGGCAAAAATCGTTGTGACAAGTAAGGAGAAAGAAGAAGATTCAGGGAAGAAAAATGATAGCAAAACTCGAATTACACCTAGAGTCAGCAGTAGCATGTAGTTCTTCAATCACTTTCGAGGAACCAGCGATTATTTCTCGATTTCTAATTCGTGACGTATTCGTTTTTATGACCTTTCAGTAAACCTGAATGGGAGCCAAAACGTAGATAAATGCGCTCATCTTCTTCCAAGGGAAGAAAGCATTTGTAGGTTCAAACATTTATGAAGGAGCAAGGAAGCGGTATAAAGTGAAATTAAATGATTTTATACTTGGTTTCTATGCTTCCATTTAACCAATAGCTTGAACATTGGTATTTCAAAAAATAATAGTTTTTGGTTAAACTAAAACTAGTTACATTAGTTTAAAAAGGAAATGGTTTCCCGTGTCAATTTACGTTTTTTTTTTTTTTTTTTGAAAAACTAGAACTGCATGAATTTGACAGTATTGTTTAAGAAATTATGCATCAAAAATGTTTTGACAACAGTATCTTAAACTCTGTGCCTTCTTTTTTTTTTCATAATACGTATTGCGCACGACTTGCATGTCATTGATTTCATCATTAAGTATTCGCCCCTCTCAGTTAGTTGGAGCAGCATATTTGTACCATATTTTGATTATTATCTCTCAACCAACACCAAATTGTCTCAAAAATATTATAACTTTTTCTGTAAAAAGAGCTGTTTATTGTTTTGCATCTAACTTATTTATTTAGCACAGTGTTTCCCTTATCGTTGTAGAAGGATGTATTCTTATAAAGCCGAAGAGTATTTTTTGTTGAAACTCATGTTGACATTTTAAACATATATTTGGGAGCAATACTTGTTACAACAAATATCATTCAGATATTCACGCCTGTTACGGATAGGACGAGTATGCAATCAATGATCCCCATTGCAAAATTTAGGACCTTCAAATTCGGTCGGTATTCTGCAAACGGAGAAGTTGCCTTGTGAGGAAATTCAATGATTCATTTTTTGTTTGTTCAATGTAGCAAGCACAATAGAGCACATAGCAGCTTTGTATCAGTCTTTGAACATAGCGGGGTAGGGGTTTAAGGTCCAAAAAAGATACAGCAAATGAAAGTTTTAATTTGAAAACTTCGGAAAGTTATCACCCACAATCCATCTACACTTTTTTAAGTAGAACTGTTCGCGATTGCTAGACGCAGCTGTCATGGACAGACAGTAAGTGTAATAATGAGAAAATCTAAATAAGCGGCAATTACAAGAGCCTAGTAATACATGTTTTTGGAAGCACTCATTATTTGCCCACGTATCCCTATTAACGAAACATAAGGACCTAAATTCTGCCAAAAATGCAAGAAAAGTAAGTGCCCAAATTTAGCGAGTTTCCGTGAGTAATGGAATATTTCTTCTACGCGCCGTGCAGATGAAGACCGTGAAGCCGCGTGACACCTTCAATTTTTCGCTAAATATTCTCTTTCAGTTGCTTACATATTTACTTTTGTTATCATAATCATAATATCCGTCTGATTCCTAAGTTAGCATGAATGTTTAGATGATTTTAAAAGCTCACTGCTAAAATCCTTTCGATTTTAATGGTTTAGAGAACATGAGTGCAATTATTTTAACATTCAGATTTTTCCTATGTGTTTTCAACGTTATAATATAATAGAACAAAACTATGCATTAAATAACCATTAAATTAATTAAAAAAACTAAAAAATACGCTTTTAGATGCACTTATAATGCATCAACATGTAATATAGTAATATAGTTTATCTATATATATAAAAGAAAGTCGTGTTAGTTACACTATTTATAACTCAAGAACGGCTGTACAGATATGGCTAAAAATTGGTGGGTAGGTAGCTTAGAGCCAGGAGACGGACATAGGCTATAATTTATGTGTGTCAGTTACATAAATAGAAAAACTGTCTTATTGACTAAGCCTTTTTACTAAGCCTTTTTTGACACCTCCATGGCTGGGCGACATAAAGCACATGTTCTGGCAGCTTCCGGTGCGCAGTAAACAGGTTGTAAGTTAGCGGTGCGTTGAGTGTTATTTGACTTTTTTGTGAAGAAAATTATAAACAAACGCGTTACTTCCCTTGAAATTTATATGTGATAAGCTGTCAGAAACGATTGCTCATTCCTAGGATCCCGATGATCCCAACCGATATGCCGTTTGAATTTAAAAGACTTTAATTTCCGATCCGTCTTACATTTGTCATGACCTTTAACAAATCACAAGGCCAATCCTTAAAAGTTTGTGGTTTGAATCTAGAACATCACTGTTTTTCCCATGGTCAATTATATGTGGCATGTTTACGGATCGGAAGACTATCTGCGTTGTTTCTTTTTGCGCCTGATAATAAAACAAAAAATGTTGTGCATCACAAGGTACTTTAGTGAGGAGCAACCTATGTACTAAAATACAAAAACAATAATGAATGATTAATGTAGGTACTTAATTTTTTTTTTGTATTTTCTAATAATAAAAAACTTAATAAATTCAAAAATTTTCTTATTGCCTTTAAGGGGGAGCAGAGTTTGCCGGGTCAGCTAGTATAATATATTTTAGCTTTTAATATTAATAATTGTACTAAATATACCCCATCCCGGTTAAACCACGAGTTTGTGGTAGGTACAGGGGGGGGGGGGGGATCCTAGAGTGTGAAGTGAAGTGTAAGTCAAAACCAACTGGAACCAAATGCGTACTGGAGAACAGGGACTCTGCATCCATTCAGATCAACCCCTCCCGCGCCTCTGGCGCCAAATGAAATGAAATGATATATTACTTTTTTATTTGCAAAGAACGTGAATTTCATCTTTTATTCAGATTTACATACATACTGACAAACAAAGCCACAAGTGAAACTAATAAAAGCGTGTCAAAATAATAAATAAATTCTAGCTTAAAAAACAAAAAAATACACTTTTAGAGTTAATCAAACTGTAAAGCTTTAAACCATGTCGTATTATAAGTTTACATGCACCTTATAATACATCAACATGTAATATAGTTTAGCCTTTATTATTAATAATAGCATTAAATAACATCAACATGTAATAATATAGTTTAGCCTTTAGTATTAACAATAGTATTAAATATATTACTTTTATATTTGTAAAGAATGTGAATTTCATCTTTTATTCAGAGTAACATACAAACAAACAAACTCATACACGAACTAATAAACACGTATTAAAAAAGGATTTTACAGTTCGACATACGCACCTCGTTTGGGTCTATACCGTGGTTGAGTGACCAAATGGTCTGAAAGTAATCAGTCATCCTCTGTCTCAGCTGCTTGGGGATCTGATGAAGCCTAAAAAAGTCCTTCAGATCTCGAAGCTTCGTTTGGTACTGGGAACGGCGAGAGTACATCCTCTGGATGATAGCAGTTACGTTGCCAAAGACCACGGCATGCATCAAGGCTGGAAGGTGATAATTGTGTATAAAATCATTAGTTCAGCGGAACATTTGGAAAGGAATTATAGTGCTCCTCTGGTGAGTTGTCCTCCACATTGAACATGATTTTTTCTTTTGAGGGTAATAGCAAGCTTAATTACATTGTTCAAACTACATGTTGCACAAGGCACCTTTAAGGGTGAAACGTTGTAGCACCAGAAGCAACCTCTGACGGGTGCCACTTGACTCCCTATGCCACTTTCAAGGTGCCATTTAGCTCCGTAGGGTGCTATGGGCCACGCATGAGGTGCCATAAGACACCCATGTAGTGCCACAAGATACCCATGTAGTGCCATATGGAGTCAAATGGCACCTTCAAGGGTGCCATAGGGAGTCAAGTGGCTCCCCCCAGGGGTGCCACTAATGCTACAACATTGTAGTCTTAACGTTTCACCCTTAAAGGTGCCTTGTGCAACCCGTAGTTTTAACAGTGTTCTGCCGATTTGAGTTCGTCAAAACGATAATGAAAATTCCCCATATCAATTCAGAGCCAATTACCCTTTCCTATTACCCGGAAAAGAGGAAGCGTGTATATATGCCGGAGGTCAATTTATCAGAGGAGTACTATACTTATGTTTTCACTCGAGCAGTTACAGTTGCCTAAGGCACTTAATTAACTAGTTTCGGCTGTTATACTGAGTAATCCGGAAGGTTTGGGTAAATAACTAATTATTCCTCAAAAAAAAAAAAAAAAAACTTTCCTTTTCTGTTTATGATTTAGAGATCCCGTGAAAATTGTTTATTTAAACTACATAGAAATTTTTATAAACTTTCATCAAATCTTAGAGTTAAAATACATTATTAAGAGTAATATGAAAATATACATAAATAAGTTCGATAAATTTTATAAAAAATAAAAGTTAAACAAACCTCCAACTAGCATTATTAGTATGGAGAAAACTTTTTCAGCGTTCGTATTTGCAGAAACATTTCCAAAACCAACACTGGTTAAGCTTGTAGTAGTAAAGTATAAGGCTGTAATGTAAGTAGTAGTAGTATCCATGGTGATATTTGTTTGATTAACACCTAGTTTTATTGCCAGTTGATGAAGCCAACCTGTAAAAATACCAGATTATTTTATTAAGGAACAGGAAATATTATTTAATATGTATTATGACCCTGTTATAGAATGTAACAATTGCTAATATGAAAACTGATAACTAAATGTAGATCACAGGGAAAACATATGTTCCACAGCAGCCATTAACCCTTTATGCCCCGACGGGACTCAGAAGTCCCGCTTATATTAATTTAGTATTGTGAATCCCAAATGGCTGGAATCACGCTGGTATTTAAAAGTACCACTCCTTGTACTTTGCTGAGAGGTCGACAGATGGTATCTGTGATCGAAAACAGATTTTTTAGGGGCCGTAAGGCATAGGGGGTCTTAGACCCTACTTATTTTCAAAATTTTCATACTCGATATACATGTTGTTTGATGTAATTTAACTAAAAAAACCATAACAGTATATAAAAATTCACTGTCAACTTAAATTGGGATATAAAGAGTTAAAGTCATAATCACAAGACTTTATTCGATAACGTTTTATATAACGATGTATTAGCGCAGTATAATATATTGAGGCTTTTACCGTGAAGAAAACCCAATAGAACCAATAACATTTTATCCCTATTTAAGAGTTCAATGGGGACGGCTTGAAGGCTAAACGACGCTGAATAATCAAAAAGAAAAGTTTGTTTACATCAGTTAGCATATAGCATATTATTTCTGCTGTAAAAAGTGTTTTACTGATCTTTAAGGGTTAAAAAATATTCAAATTTCTAAAAACCATTTTAAATTTACCATGTGTAATGCTACTTTCATTACATTATAATTTACTTCAATTGAGATTGCTTGAAAAATCTTGATTGAGAAGTTTTTGTTTTTAATTTATCGCTTGCTGATTGAAGTTTGCTGATGTTTATTTCTTTCAGTATTATAATTAGGAATAACGCACGAAATTTCGCCGACTCGGAAAAGTGGTTAAGAGAAATAGCAATTTTGCAATGTTCTTTTTTTTAATTCATTGAAAATGTGAACTGTTGTGTAACATATTGAACAACAGTGTTATTGTACGACAGTGGTAAGAACAAAGGAAAACAGGAATATGGTTAAAAAAGTTTCTTTCTTATTTATCTTTTCCTTCTAATTAATTAAAAAAAAATTAAATCTTCCTTTCCTTATGTTCATGTGATTTCGATTCGATAAGTAATATTTTGAGAAAAATAAGTTTTACATTTATTTTTATCTAAAATATCTTTTCAAGCACTTTTCTTTGTGAGAAAAAGTCTACCGTTCAATTAACTTAAACCCTTTTAAGCCCCAATTACGCTTCCCTGTTACCTGAAAAAATCTGGTATTGACCCCACACTGCTACCTTTTACGTTTAAATTTCATAAAAGATGCCTTAAGTGTTAAAATAGTGCCTTTGAGTAAGCACAATAATAATTTAAACATTAGTACCCTCAGTTTGTCGCCAATCAATGCAAAAAAATGAGTTACAATTATTTGTCTTCTAAATATCGCCGATTTTAACATCTTTTAGTGCATTTTCGAAAAATTCATCGTCAAGTTGGTGATATGTCGCCACAAACACTTGGCGATACATATTCAAGTGGTCGTCGAATCATAACATCACTTAAGTCTGCATTGAAATTAATAGATTTACCCCAAAAAGGTGTAAAAAAGACCCTTTGGAATTATTCCAATGCAACCACAAGGAAAGTGCACAACTTCGCAGAGATGGGCTATGACTCCTCCTTTTTTTCAGGATTGTCCATTTTTAGGAAGGGGTGATACGCAGATGAAAATTGAGGAATGGGATTCACAATTAATGGGGGAATTTGAATGGGTAGAAATTCTACCTATTTTAAGGAATGGACTCGTTTTCTCATTTGATTGACACCGGCCATCTCGTCGCGATTAAATTATAGATTCCCCTCAGAGCCTACATGACATCGTAAGTAACTCGTGAGTGGTCGAAAAGGATGTTTCGGCTGCTAATATGTTCATAAGTGCATATACACGTGCTGAGGGGTCGAAAAAACGACTCAACATTCATTTGGGGGGGGGGGTGAGTAAAAGAGAAATTTAGGCCCAAATTCGAGAGAAAATTCTTTCGTGATCACAATACTTCCTTTACTACGTAAAAGGAAGTAAAACGGATAACATTGACAAAGTTATTGCTCATTTTATCAAAGCCAGAGCTTACCAACGTCCCAGTCCGGAGGGTTGGCTTTGATTTCCGCGTCTGCAATGACGTACCAGACGCACGCCATCCAGTGGGCTAAGAGAGAGAACATGAGCATGAGGAGGGTGAGGATGATGGCGCTGTATTGCGAGTACCGATCCATCTTCTGAAGAAGGCGAGCGAGGCGAAGCAGTCTCGTGAGTTTAGGGAGGTGCATTAGAGTACTCTGGAAAGATGGAAAGTTTACATTAAAACAACAATGAACAAGTAGTGCGGATAAAAATCACAAAAGTCCTTCATGTTCCCATTCTAAATCAATATTGTTGTTGTTGTTGTAGTTTCTGAAACCACTAGGGTACCCGAGCTCGAGTAGATACATCTACCTGATTCAAGGTGGAATACGTACTGCTTCCGTTTTTACGAGCACCATTAAAGTGGAAGTCCGATTTAACTCAACCCACACCCCATAAGACCCGTTTATAAGGCACACAGGTAGCTATTCACAACACAGTCATTCACATAGAGGAAGGACAAGGACAGAAGAGAGTGAAAGTACATCCATGTCTGTGTCGGGATTCGAGCCCGGGGCCACCGCATCACGGTCAGACTCCTCTGAGCACTAGACAAGGTGGCTGTTAAATCGATACCTCTAATGATGTTGTACCTGGAGTTATTTGGCTCCTGGTTTGGATCAAAATTAGAGAAATGTTAATAGATAAAGCGTTCGTCTATCGTGTACTGTATAAGATAAATCGGATTTCCATCTTAGTATGTGTGTGTGTGTGTGTGTGTGTGTGTATTGTGGTGGGGGGGGGGGGGTTACCTGAAAGCTTATAGCATTGTCATGTCTACTCAAGATGGGATGCCTAAGGGGTTTAAGTAGCAACAGCACAATAAAAATTTTAAAATGTTCAGCGTCAAATGTCATGATATTTTGTTGGTCTCAAAATTTAATGCCTTCCATGAATTAATCTCGCATTCTCGTCCAACAATATTTTTCAAACTGTGCTACGCGCATGTGCAAAAATTCAGAAAACATTACTATTTTTGATGAGGTTTTTTTTATTATTTTAGGAGGGAATACCTCTATTAGCCTTCCTCCTGGCTACAAATGGTCATACCTTTCAAAATTTCACCTCTCTAACCTTTTATAAGAATGTTAGCAGTTAATGTACTACCGTAGGATTCCTTCTGCAAACTTCAATACGCAATGTGATCAGCAGCGGATTTACAGGTTTGGAAGCCAGTCGTGGCAATGGATTTTTGGGGCCCCTTAGAACTCAACAGATCTGCATAAAATATTTTTCATGTGTATTTTTGGATCCCTTCGGGGAGCTCGAAGTTTCGATATGGCGAATCCACTTCTACGTGTGGCTACAACATTATTGTAGTTTGTGCTCTTACGATGATTTTCTCATTTATTGTTTTTATATAAAGAAAAACTATATCTACTAAAACACAGTGATATTTTTTCTTCTACAGTTACCTGGACTTACAATTAGCAGCCTAAGTAGCGTCGCTTGAACAAATGAGGTATCTTATACCTTTTTGTCTTAGTAATAAACATGATTTATGATAGCAAAAAATCTTGTTTCTCATTACCGCAGATATTCGGTGAAGCTAATTTTAGGTCGGCAACAAAATGAAAGTTTCTTTCTATAGTGAATTAATTCTTTAGATGTTTGCACATAAACTAAATTTCAAATACTAAAAAAACAAGTCATTTGAAAGAAACATTGAATATAATTTTATTTTAATTTTTTTTAAACTACGCAACATCACTAATTTGAAAACTGTCGTCCAGTAAAAGTAAAATAATTATCATTTCTCAGAAATAACATGGCAGTCTTTAAGTACGCTTTCCATAAGATTTTTCAAGTTTATTAAGACATAATGAAAACTTTGGGAAATGATAAGGTTAAGGACAAATTAAGTGCCAATATTAAGTGCATTTCCGGAGGCAGATTTTAAATTCAGTTTTTCCTTGAACTCACAAAATAAATAAATCTATATGCAATGAAAACGCTGCGAAAACAGCGTTTTTATTTAATCTTATTTTACTTATTGAGTTCAGGGGAAAATGAGTGTCGCTATTAAGTGTAATTCTAGAAAATGCAATGATCGTCCTTAAGTGCACTTTCAATACGGATTTTTAGAGTTAATGAAATAAATTAAGCTGTAATCGAAACGATGGAAAAATGATAGATTTAAGGGAGCACGAGTGTTTCGTTTCTTTCCTACATTTTTTGCTTGTTTTGCAGTAATTTCAGATTTAAAAGTTCCTTCTTCTACTTGAAATATGAATACTTATGAGCTTTTCAGAATGCTTTTTTCAATAAAGTATAAATTGATTAAATTTTTAACTGTTGACGAATATAATACATAATGATTGAAGTTTACGGTTGTTTAAAGTACACATTCGAAAAAGAAAGTGAGTTTCATTTATTGTTACTGCACCACTATAGCGGTTCAAACCATTTTGATTGTCGCTCGAATTTTTATGTCAACAAAACCATATACGGGTCCATATGTATACCCATTCTTATCTATATCTATATTTATATAAATTTTATGCTGCCGTAATATAATAAAATATGCAGCAATATTATAATTTGCTGCCGTATCATAATAAATCAGCTAACTTATTGATAACTGACATCTATTGAAAACTGTAAAGTTAATGATATTTTGACCGCTGCTCCTGCTGTCTGAAGATAAGGCAGCATATTCCCCATGTTTGTATTTTTTATATGTTTAAATTGTTTTTCGGATTTTCAAATGTTTCTCTAAAGTTTCAAAAAGTTTCTTAAAATATTCATCTTGTTCATATGTTGTTTTTTAAATCTACATATTTTCCACTCCTAAGGGCTAATTTATTTAACATCCATATATTGATATAAATATTTAATGAATGCACTGTGTATGTTTAATATGATGACTCAAAGTACTCGGGACATTTTATTTATATGTGATGATGGGTATTGTGGAAATTAGGAAACGATATAATTACTATAAATTAAACATTTACCATGGATGAAGGTGAAAAGGTAATATATTTTTTTTTGAAAGTTTTTTCTAGAAATTAAAAATATTGTCACACATCACCTTTATTCATTTGCCCCTTCAATTGTGTTTTTGAGTTAATACAATTGAACACACACTAATCTGAATTTGTGTAAAACGGCGAAATTCAAATGTCACATATCACCTTTATCCATTTTCCCCTTCAATTCACGATTCATATGTGGTATATATGAATTTTTTTCGTAATGTACAGAAAGTGACACATAATACAAATAATCATTATTGCAATAAGAACTCACTACCAATTTATTGAACAAACATTTAGACAACATAATTTCGATAATAAAATAAGCTGCAATTAATACTGTTACAAATAAAATAAGAACAATGTTTTCACACTCATATTATATATATACTAGCTGTACCCGCCCGGCGTTGCCCGTGCATTTAGAAAATGCAGATAAGTGAATAGCGCAGGAATAGTAGTGTGTATTGCAACAAATCACAATAGTAGCAATTTCTAGTGTAGACAAAAAATAGCTTACTTATTGTAAGTATGTATGTATGGTAGAATGTGTATATTGTATGTATGTAAGAATGTTGTATATGCGTGAAATAAGCATGAAGCGCTGTGAACGATGAGGGAATATAAAAATAACAAAAGGCAAACATTATTTTTAAGTTATTATAATTTATTCCTTAAAATTATACATCATTAAATAATTACGACAGTAACACTATTAAACAATATCAATCTCTTAATGCTATAGCGTGAACAATATCTTTTGTTAGTCCATCTTTAGCTAACACAAACAAACTGGATGGTTTACCCACTCGAGAGCATGTCCGTGTGAAAAACATGGTGTTCTCAAATCTAAGCCACAAACAGACATCGTTTGACCTTGGGATTTGTTGATAGTCATTGCAAATGCCAATCTAATCGGAAACTGAATACGTTTGAATTGAATTGGCACATCTGTAGGTATAATAGGAATCCGTGGTATGAGTATATTTTCACCTCTGAACTTGCCATTTAAAATCCTGGCTTCGATCATGTTTTTCATTAATTTTTGAATGACTAATCGTGTACCGTTGCACAGCCGGGGCGGGTTCAAATTACGAAGCAAGATAATTGGAGATCCAACCTTTATTTTTTAAAAATTTGTATCACTTTAATGGTCGTTCCCCTCTCGCAGTGAAAAAAAAACATTACAAAGCAGATTTTGCCTAATAACTCAACACTCATGGTGTTTGATACGTTTTATTTGTTTGTAATGATGTTTTTTGGTCACAACCAATATGAAAATGACAAAAAATAGTTACTTTAATTTTTAACATATATTTATCTTCTTCAGAATTTTTGACTTTTAATTTTACCTTGAATTTGACGTAAATGCAAGGTATAAAATACAGAATTTTATAAAGGTACAAAAATTAACATAATATAATTGATAGTGTATATAATTTTTTGAAAAAATAATATAAGTGCCACAAATAAAAAACCATTTATTGCCACAATCGATTCAAAGCCCCCAAAAATGGCGCAAACGTCCATAAGAAAATTCTACAGCATCGAAGGACCCCATTGCCAATTTTAACAAAGATCCGATCAAAACTGTCATTTTGTACTATAAAAAAATATGGGGTAGATCCCCATGAGGGTATGTACCTGCATAAGGACATTACAATCATTAAAATCATTCAAAAAAAAAAAAAAAAAAAAACCATGCAGCTGTTCGAAAAAATCCTTGCGGGCTTGGATTCGATCTCAATCCATCAGGAACTTCAACCTGACGCGCAGAACCACTTGACCATCGGGTCGCTCGTTGAAGTAAGGATTTACGATAACACATATTGTATTGGCGAGCAGCGATCTCGAGAAGAAGTTTTATAAATAATTTCTTAAAATTTTTCTAATTCAAAAATCGAAAATCAGGCTTCGAGGTCTGGTGGGCAGCCCCTTTGTGCTTCCGTGTAAAAAATTCCAGGTCCCTGCGTGCGATAGATTTGGCTGGAGAGCTCGGTTAAATGGACAGACAGACAGACAGACAGACACATTACACTTGCTTTTATTATTGTTCCTGTTGATCAGAAAAAGAAGATGGCAGAAGCATTTAAAGAAAAAGAATCAATTAATTGTGACTACAAGCGCCTGCAGTTGAATTCGGAGGAATTGATTGAGTTTACAAACAAAACCCTCCATAGCTTTGTATCAAAAAGAACATCCAAGTTTTTTAAGCGGTTTAAAATACCCTTTGACTTTATTGCTCATGACCCGTCCATCTGGAGTACTCTTCATGATTATCAACTTGGCCTAACAGTAGTCAATAACTTAGCAGTTGTTAATGATACTGCAGAAAGAGGTGTAAAGCTTATGGAAGAATACAATAATATTATAACACACAATGAGGAGCAAAAGCAATACCTACTGCAAATTGTTAAAGATTATCGTAGCCGTTTCCCATCGTGTTCAAAGCATTTACTGACAAAAAGCTATTGAACTAGTATTATTACAGCTTAACATTATAGAAATTTGATTTGGAGTTAAGCAATTCATGTCCTTCTTATCTTATTTTCTACAAAATATTACTTATACTTAAAATAGAGTTATTAAAAGATGTTTTGAAAATTTACTAATTTCGCTGTATTTTTTCATTTTTCATCCCCTTTGAGGCACGTGTTATTATTGAAATATTTTAAAATAATTTTTACTACTTAACTTACTAACCCCAAAGGAAAAAAAATAAGGGGTAAGACTTATGAAAATATGAAATTAATTTTTTGACCATATGCTAAGGACCACCCTAATATATATATATATATATATATATATATATATATATATATATATATATATATATATATATATATATATATATATATATATATATATATATATATATATATACAGGGTGTCCACTCCAATCGTGGACCAATAGCTAATTTCTAAACCGTTAGAGATAAGCATATAGTTTATTTAGGAAAAAATCTCCAAATTACGAAAGGAATTTTGGGTCTATTCAATGTTTTTCAAAAAATCAAATTTTGAAAGAGTTACGAAATTTAAATTTTTATACAGCCCCCCAGTCCTATCAATCATATTTAGTAAAACATTCCTGACACTGTAACGTTTAAAACTAAAAAAAAATCACCCTTCTACCACAAAAATTGACCGAGTTATGACGTTTTGAAAAATCAAGATTTTGCATTGTTTCATGACGTCATCGAGAGATCGTTCCCTCGATAGCGTCATGAAACAATGCAAAATCTTGATTTTTCAAAACGTCATAACTCGGTCAATTTTTGTGGTAGAAGAGTGATTTTTTTTTAGTTTTAAACGTTACAGTGTCAGGAATGTTTTACTAAATATGATTGATAGGACTGGGGGGCTGTATAAAAATTTAAATTTCGTAACTCTTTCAAAATTTGATTTTTTGAAAAACATTGAATAGACCCAAAATTCCTTTCGTAATTTGGAGATTTTTTCCTAAATAAACTATATGCTTATCTCTAACGGTTTAGAAATTAGCTATTGGTCCACGATTGGAGTGGACACCCTGTATATATATATATATATATATATATATATATATATATATATATATATATATATATATATATATATATATATATATATATATATATATATTATATATATATATATATATATATATATATATATTATATATATATATATATATATATATATATATATATATATATATATATATATATTATATATTTTAAAAGTATTAAGTGACGATCCGATAAGAAATGCTTCACGTCTCCATTTGGTTTCGAAACCTCAAGTTAAGGACCGCTGGTGTAGAAGTAGGCACTCCACAGAGATACATTCATCACAAATAAAATAAGAGAAATAATATCTCAGGTTCTGAAATAGCTGCAAGAGTGTTTTAGACTTCCTGTGAACCTTAGAGTTTTACGTGATTTAACTAAAACACCTTCATGTTGACAACCAGGCACTAATTGACTGTCATTTATTCCATGAATTAAAAATGGTTTTCCTTTATAGATTCCTTTAGATATTTATTTGTTGGTTTCCCCCTAAGACCTCAAAAAGAATAGGAAAGCTGTCGATGTTGTTGCCTAACCATAGTAACAGACTATAGCAACCGATACTCAGCGTATTTTTTGTGCTAGTTGCGTGAAACAATCTTAATAAAAAGCAAAAAATTTAATATAGAAGTATTATTTTTCTTCTGTTAGGAGAAAGTATGATGGTATCACTTTTCGTCCATTCGAAAGTAATATTTTTTTCACTTATTTTGTCAAGGTTGAGTGCAAAATACAAAAACGTGATTATGCCTTATACGTATCAAGATCATATTTAAAGTCAACTGAATTTTCTTGCAAGCTTAAAACCAAAAAATATGCATGAACATTTTGAAAGTCATTTTTTGCTAAAAAGTTCCATTTCACACACAAGAAATATTAATTTAATTGCAGGGAATGCGTGAAAAAATTTGGTTAAAGAATTCTTTGGGATAAAGCGAAAATCTATCAAAACATGAAATGAGACTACATGCTCTTTCAGAACATTATTTTTACTGTAATGACTACCTTTAAAAATGTTAATAACAGTAGAATTCTCATTTTCACAAGTATTGAAAACATTATAGCTTACCCTACTATAAAGACTAATTGCATAAAGGAGATCAAAAGGTAAGGCAGCGAGGAGATCAACAATGAACCAACCCTTGACATAGTTGATGGCGATGGATTTGGGTTTTGCGACGACTTCTCCTTTCTTGTTTACATACGTTGTACGAAAATTTAGAATAATATCTGTAAAAAATGTACAGTTAAAACTATGCGTGTCAGAAATTGTAAAGATCATGCAATATACAGTAAATTTTTCAAGTAACATTTCATTACATTAAGTCACCAGCATAAATTTAAATCAAAAATGAAAACAGGAAACTGAAATGGAGTATTCCACCAGTAATTGAACATTTGAGCATAAAAATAAAAAAAACAAGAATAAATGAGTACCTCTGTATTTGATTGATAGAGCGAACTTCTGGTATCTCATAAATTGTTGTGTTATAATTTATAAATCTGACCAAAGTTTTGATTGGAGGTATGGACCGCATACTTGCAAAGCCATCTAGACAGTTCAAGAATGCCACTTATACTATTAGTGAGACGTGTTATGAAATGAAATGTTTAATCGTATTGGACCCTATTCATGTGACGTCATTGCGGGTATTGACTGAGCCTAGCAGACGAAATGCCGGTTCTTTGGCGTTTATTAACATGCGTATCTTTGCAGCGTAAAAACTCTTATTTCTATTCAAAAAATAAGTCTTTTGAAAGTCTAAAAAAATGAAGAATAACTTATTTGGAGTGAAATATTCTCTTAATGCGTGCATTTTACTGATTTAAAGCCTGTTAGCTCATTATAGGAAAATGAGTAAAAAGCCACATTGTTTTCCTTCTCCATCACTTTCTCAAGATTTTCCATCAATCCTAAGCCGATATAGACCCTACGCATGTTCATTATGGTAATAGATGCCAGTTATTATTAAAAAAAACTAATTTATTTAGCACTACTAACACTAGAAACTGGATGTAAATACCTGCAAACGAAAAGTTAAATGGACCGTTGCCACAGCGTGAATAGGGTCCATTTCTTGACGGCAAATTTAATTCTACAGGTTAATTGATTGTGCTGTGTAAATTATCTTTGCTTCTTTTAAGCCCATAAAAATTATTTAACAGCTAGCCATTTATTTGAGACTAGCCGGGTACCCGGCTCTGCCCAGGTTTCTGCCGCGTAATATGTGCTTCAGTGAAACTCACATTCATAATTTTTTCAACATTAAAGTGCACATCTATGTACAAAAATGTAAATAATGGCTATTTTTAAATGGCTTTTAATCTGTAAATAATGGCTGTTTTTCTGTCTGGATAACTTAAAAAAACTGCATTACACACCCTTAATACAAATGGAAGCTACAAATAATGTTTAGGTTAATTAGGATTTTTTATAAGCTTGGTATATTAAAATAAATATATATTTACAGTTTTAATCGCACTGGAGTCAACCATTTCCAAATATTGCACGTTAAATAAGTCCCATTCTTACAGTTTCTATCCTTGTGACTCCATTTGCGAAAACTCAATTGGTAAAAACATCTAATGTGATTAAGAAATTTTTTTGACTATAAACACTTTCCATTTTCTATGTGTTGCCAAAATCAATTCCCTTTTTATTTACCCCGTAATAGTCCAGGCTAGAAGGCCATATACCTAAAATTTTTACATATATGACATTTTTTGGCGGTTTCTATATGAATTTGACCTGCTGATTCCGAATCCGTTGAGTGCCAGACGCTAAACCTTGAGCATTTTTGTCAAAATGGCGAAATCCAATATGGCTGCTGTAAAAGGTAGGGGAAGACCGCCTATATTGGACCCCCTAAGAACAGGAGGCCTGTGTCGCTCAATGTGAAGCAAAACAAAAATACAAAATAGGGCATCGTAAGCTAAATTTAATCAGGAACCGCCCTAGGAGCTTATATTTTCTAAAAATATGGAAATTATTTTTTAAAAAATTATCTTACAAAAAGTTGCAAAAGTCCAATTTAGGAATATATGCGCCTATATTGAACCATGCGCTTCCTAAATTGGACCGTACCAGGAAATCATAGAATAATTTATATTTGAACTATACATCTTTTTTCCAGGATTTGCAATGGAATTTCTTTTGCTTCGGTCTCATTTAGGCAGTGTTGATACACTCACCGATAGCATTTCATGCATTTAATCATGTTTTGCGCTTCATCTCTATGACAAATATTGCAATAACAATTGTTTTGTGCAGTTTCTTGTTTATTCTTGTGTGACTTTTTCTGTTCTGTGCTTCTTTCATACGGCGTTAGAATGACTGATGAAATAGCCTTTCTTTGTGTTTTCTATTTTTTAGGTAAATTGATATTTGAGCCTGGCCTTTATAAAATCATAGTTGAAGTTGACAATCATGCTTTGATGAGAACTATCCGCTGATTATGCAGAGCTTGTACTAATTTAAGTCGTAGCTAGTTCTTGTATATGGTGTACAACAGTACAACTTACACCGAGCATGTAGCCTGCTCACTTTGAGTAGTTTTATGTGGACTACTTACCTCGAACTCTGCTCCAGCCAAGTCAATGCCGCTAAACACATGTCAATTAACAGGCCAAACTCCTGTTCTTTAGAATCATTTCACAACATTTGCCATGGCCTTGATTGAGGTTTACCCATAAGAGTTACCAAACAGTTCTTCTATTCGATATTGGGTAATGGATCTCATTGGATGTTCTCGCATCCATGTATCACACACTCAATTAAAATATGTAGACAGAGGCTGAAAAAAAGATAACATCTTGCATGGTGTGCTTTAAGAGAAAGCATTATTATATCGCTCTCGTTAACCAAGTTTATTGCATCTATGCTCTTGGTTTAACGGTTTTTGTGAAATATTGTATCAATTGTGTGAGTTATCGTTTGTGATCCAACCTTTTTTTAAACAAGCATATTGCTCACCAGGAGGTGTTTTTACGATAAGCAAATACCTGGAACGTATTCTTTTGAAAATAAGCATGGGGAGGGAAGGGAGTTTAGCAATTCTGTTGCACCCATGCAGCAAATAGCAAGTGTGTTTCTAACACGTTCACCACACATTACTGCTCCCAACTGGTTTTTACTTTTATATGTCGATATATTTTGGGGTTTTTGGGCATTGAAAAGACCGGTTTCATCTACATTGTACATTTTAGTAGCATATTAATTGTTTCTTTTTAAAATCTTTTCGAGCAAATCGAAGAATTTCATTTTTTTTTCTCGGTAAACCAGCACAAATTTTATTTAAATTAATAACTATGTTTAACAACCTGAAACTGCATTTTAATGGAAAAAGAGAAAAAAAAAAAAAAAAACAAATATTTCAAGAATTTTCAGCTTCTAGTAAATGTGCTTGATAAAAAAAATGAATATCGTGAATAGGTGCTAAAGTATGCTTAAAATAATTTAACTACGCTATTAAATCAGATGAGTCACTTATTTAATGTTACAATTAATGAAAAGTCTTGCTTAAAATCATATATTCTTAAATTGGACCACCGGTCCAATATAGGAAATTTTTTTTCGGTCCAATAAAGGAAAACATGCCATTTTTTATTCTTCAGCTTATTTCTCTGTCAAAAATTATCACAACCGCGCATGTAAATACATAGATGTGATCCTTATTAAACACAGATTATCATGCTATAACAGCAGTTTACCTCAGCTTACAAGTTTTAGTACTATCTTACTAAGCACAAGTCCGCAAAATAAGATTTTACACGTTTCCAACATAAATCATGCCGTAACTCAAGCTGCACAGTTCGAAGACTGGTGAAACTTCATACACATTGGTTTTATTCCTAAAACTTTATGTATCTACCGTCAAAGTTTAGCATAGATCTCTGTACTAGGTTTTAAGCCCGAGGTCCAATTTAAGCAGTGGTCCAATATAGGCGGTCTTCCCCTACGAAGCAAATTAATGCAATCGTGCGTGCAATGAAACATTTTATACACTTAAAAATGATTGTACTCTTTAGTCAAAATATAATTATATTGAAAATTTATATTTATGAAAAGTATACGAATAAAAAAATTATCAAAATGGTAAAATTCAAGATATCAGCCTAAAAAGTTGTAAGGTTTGTTTTCAGGTATTTTTTCAACCGTAATTTACATGAAAATAGAATGTTTTAACAAAGATAAATGTTTAAAATGATATGCAGGGAGCATAAAAAATGTGATTTAGCCAAAAAATAACACTGGAAAAATATTTAGAAACATTCCAAACTTAAGTTTCGGGATTTTGCCGGTTTAAACCAATTTCCTGCAAGAAACAAGTTTCTTTTGCGAAAAAGTTTCCCATATTGATACAAGTTGCATGAATGCGAACTTCTCACTGGTGTGAAAGATATTTTTAGCTACCAGTTGGAAGGTATATCCAATCTGTTTGTTTAGTGTTTTGCCTTCAGCTCGATAATGGATTGTCCAGATTGACTTCACCCAAGTAAGGGTATGTGCAATCTCTCGATATTGTAGTTTTGGATGAATTGCAAAACAAATAAGCGGCTTAGCTATTTGCTTGCAATTATTGCCTTAGCACTGGCCATATTTGTTAAACTGCTCCAAGATCTTTCCTTGTAAACCAGAAAAGTGCTGAACTGTTACCATCAACCTATCTAAGAGTTTTTGGGAAGTTTGCAATTTCTTGCCGTAAAGTGACTTACTTTAATTTGGAAGGTTTTTAAATTCTTTTGGAATACTACTGACTTTAGCTAAATAGTGGGTCATAATCACATCAGCTTCTTAATGAGAAACAAAAGCTTGTTGAATTCCAACACCAATCTAATCGGAAAAGAATCGGTACCAGTAGCAATTACACATTGACCTGGGGATCGAACACAGTCGGCTCACAACAAACTTAATTACTTGCGTCATATTTGGTACTATTTTCAGTAAGATATCTCTTTTAGAAAGTGGTGATTTTTCATTAAGTTGAAAAACACAATAGACATTTTTCTCTTGTGTGGTTCGACGTTGTGACGTAATACTAAATTTATCGTATCTCTTAAACAGATTGTGCACCGCAAGAATGGTTTGTATTTCGTGCTTAATAAGGTTTTCTGCACCATCAATACAATTACTCAAGCAGGTAGCTTTGCGAGTATAGGTACTACCCACAATGTTGCACGTTCACCAAGAATGATAATTTCTGGACTACTCTTACCGACTACCCTGAAAACTGCCTTTAGTTTTGACTCTTGTGCAGATTTATTTGGACCTCTCATATTTCACTCATCATCAAATAAAGCAGTAGTAAGAGGAGCCAGTTCATGACTAAATAATTTCTGCAAGGAAGCTTTCCCTTGATGACTCCATTAAACCATATACCATTCTTGTTTCTGGCGTATGATTTGAATCACAGATTTCAGTCTTTGCTGTTAACGTAAGCATTGTTTTAACCTTCTTAATGTTTAGTGGCATCCTTGAGGACACGTTTTGTCACATGCATGCATCTTTGTCTTGCCAATTTTACCAGAGTCCTCTGCATTTTAAGCCCTATCAATACTTTACGTTTAAATCTATGTCACATCAAGAAAAGGAAAAAAAAACTAAACACTTTTTTGTAGAGATGGTAGGTATAGTGATTTGTACTGTCATTTGAAGTAGCAAAATGAAAAAAGGCTTTCTGTTAAAATAAAGCATCAAAATAAAAAACTTTGCAAATTTTTTTGGTTAAGTAGTAACAATATTTTGTTATGCTGTCTCGCAGGTATTTTTAAAATTACTGCAAAACATTTAATGAATCTTCCAGATAAGTCTCAAGATTTTTTCTCCCTTTTAGTTTAGTAGCAATGTTTTGTTCGGTTGATTCGCAGACGCTTCTAAAGTTATCACAAAACATCTATCGAATATATCTCATTAGCCCTAAGAATGTTCTCGCTTTTTCATTAGGAAAAAATAATTTTTTGTTGTGGTGTTTCTCATACGATTCTCTTCTTACCGGAAAATATGTTTTTTATTTGTCTGATATGTTTTAAACCAATTTCTCTCTTCACAGTTTCACTAAAAACAAAGCGAAACACTCCTGGAAAATAATGGGCAGTTATAGGCTTAACTTTTGCCAGTAACATACCTGGAAGAAATCAGGAAAGTATCCTGCTAAAGTCAAAAACCTAGCTAAAGAATTTATAACGCTTCCAAGCAAAAGTCAGTCACTTTACGGCAATAAATCGGAAACTTGCAAAAACTTTGAGATAGGTTGATGGTAGCAGTTTGGCACCTTTCTGGCTTATCAGGAAAGCTCCTGGAGCAGTTTAACAAATATGGCTACAGCTAAGGTAGAAATTTCAAGCAAATAGCTGAGCCGCTAATTTGTTTGAAATTCATCCAAAACTACAATATCGAGAGATTGCACATACCCTTACTTGGGTGATGTCAATCTGAACAATCTATAATCCAGCTGAAGACGAAACACTAAACAAACACGTTGGATATACCTTCCAACTGGTAGTTAAAAATACGTTTCACACCGGTGAGAAGTTCGCATTCATGCAACTTGTATCAATATGGGAAACTTTTTCGCAAAAGAAACTTGTTTCTTGCAGGAAATTGGTTTAAACCGGCAAAATCCCGAAACTTAAGTTTGGAATGTTTCTAAATATTTTTAAAGTGTTATTTTTAGGCTAAATCACATTTTTATGCTCCCTGCATATCATTTTAAACATTTATCTTTGTTAAAACATTCTACTTTCATGTAAATTACGGTTTAAAAAATGATTAATACCTGAAAACAAACCTTACAACTTTTCAGGCTGATATCTTGAATTTTACCATTTTGATAATTTTTTTATTCGTATACTTTTCATAAATATAAATTTTCAATAGAATTATATTTTGACTAAAGAGTACAATCATTTTTAAGTGTATAAAATGTTTCATTGCACGTACGTTTCCATTAATTTGTTCATACCTTTTACAGCAGCCATATTGGATTTCGCCATTTTGACAAAAATGCTCAAGGTTTAGCGTCTGGCACTCAACGGATTCGGAATCAGCAGGTCAAATTCATACAGAAACCGCCAAAAAATGTCATATATGTAAAAATTTTAGGTTCGATGACATTTCAATGGACACTAGCCTGGACTATAAGCGATTATTGACATAGATGAATATAAAGATCCTAAGAAAGCAATAAATTTCATACTTACTCCAGAGAAGCCTTGGTTAAAAATTTTCATTCTGATCACTATTAATATTGTTGTTGCAAGGTAACAAATTTTTTCAGCAATGGACTGAAAATTTAATCATTTAATGGGGAAACTATATGAAATTTACTGTTTTTTATAATAACTTTCAAAACTAAGTTTTTTAGAAATAAATTATAGCCTATCCTGATTCCTGTTTAAT